>JAHNEJ010000812.1:0-216904 GCA_022559845.1 Amorphophallus konjac | reverse complement strand
TCCTTTGGGTTATGAATGAAGTTGCTTAAGATCAAGGACGGATCAATAGGTTCTATTGTATAGCAAACCCGATCCTCATCCCCCACCTTAGTCTTAGGAAGGGCTAGGTAGGTCTCTACCTCCTCCAATAGGACGGTTGCTTCGAAGGAAGGGAAGATGAAGGTATGAGTTTGTGGATGCCATAGTTCCACAAGGGCTGAAAGGCATGGCCAATCCAAAGATAATTTCTGGAAGTTTTTGCCTAGAACCAAGAGGGGTTGGAGGTGCCATGCTTTGAGGATTGATACCACCTCTAAAGGGAGTGCCTTTACCATGGGAGCCACCCACTTCAGGTTGGAGTAACACCTTGGGCCAGGAAGAGGCTTGAAGAAGAAAAGAAGAAGGAAGGTTATGAAGAAAATTAAAGTGCAGCAAAAAATCTGAACTTTGGATGAAGTCATGCAAGCTTACCACCCTTTGGACATTAGAGCTTAGATGCTTGGGGATCGAGGACAGCCGTTGAAGCTCCCCATGTTCCCTCCTTGCAGCCTTAGGGCCGGTGTAGATCTTCTCTTCCATAGCCGCCATCTCGAAGCACCTCTTCATCTTGATTTCTGCTTGTTAGGGAGAATTCTTCAACCCTAGAACAGAGGTTTTTTGTAAGCTGCGATTTTGGATAAGTTTCCCAAGTTGTTGGGGCTTTTTAAGGATAAGATTGGAGTTGGGAGGCTTTATCTGAAATTTGATAAGTTCTAGCAAGAGATTAAGTGGCTGAACCTCGGACTCTAAGCTCTCACGGCCGAATCCGTTTTGGAAACGACCCAGACTCTGACGGTCTGTCGTAGGACCGTTACTTCACTCTGGCGCGCCTACCTTGGGCCGTCACTTTTTCTGTGGGTTAGGTCTTCCTTAAAACATGTTCTGTGGCTGTTTACGGTCTGGTCTCAGACCGTCGCATTCCAACGGACGAACCCTAATCCGTTATATCCTTCAAATCGCTCAAGTCTCTCTCTTCTGGGCTGAACTCCATGTAACGGTCAGGTTAGGACCGTCGTTTCGTTATGACGCATCTCCTTCAGGCCGTCGCATTTTCTGCGAGTAATTTTAAGAACCATGTTCTGCCATGAACAACGGTCTGGTCTAGGACCGTTGTTTGCTTTTAACGCTCCTACCATGCGCCGCTATTTCCTCTGCAGCCCAGCTATCAGGAAAAGATACTTCATGAATGACGGCCTAAGGTAGGCGCGTCGTTTGATTATGACGGTCCAAGACTAGACCGTCATTTCCTCTGCTACTAAATTCAGGCAGTTAGTTTATCCTTTGCCTAGACCTGGCGGTCTTTCACATCTGTACACCACACCTTCTCCACACAAGCATTCATTTCACATGCACATCCATCATGCGTACTTTCAATCACTCATTCGTGCATATCCATTCATACATCCACATAAAAAAGGTCAACAAAAATTTCATTTTCATAAAAAGGCATGTACAAGTGGTAAGAAAAGCATAAAAATACATCATTCGGCCGGCTTATCCGTCGGGCCGCCCTCATCCTCTCCACCCTCGGGTTTTCTGGGTGGCGGTGCTATGGAAGCACTCTCCTCCTGCTGTCCTCTCTCCGCCCTCTCATTTCTCTGTTGGCCGGCGGAACTAACTAGGAAATCCCCAACCGAGCCACTAGGGGCAGCACTCCTATGAGCCCCGCTCCGGGAAGAACTCCGCTCTGGCGCCCGGCCTAGCATCCGGACCGTCTGCTCCATGGTCTGCAGCCTGATCTTCAGTGTGAAGATCTGGCGTCGCGTCTCCCGTGCCTCGGTCCGGTAGCGATCAAGATCCGCGGTCCCAAGGCGAAGGTCCTTCACCTCGGCCTGCGCCCGTGCTAAACCTGCCCGAAGTCGCTCCATCTCCACGTCGTCCGCATGACGAGGGGTCTCCGCTCTCAGTCGGGCTATCTCTGCCCGCACGAGCTCTGTCTCTGCTCGAGCTCGATCAGTCTCGGCCCGGCTCCTCTCTACCTCTGCCCTCGCCTGGGTGGCCTCCGCCACTGCCGCTGCCAGCTCTATCGCCTGTAGATTGCATTGCATTGCATATAGGTTAGTCATATAAATTTAATTAGCATAAGCATAATCATAAAGCATGTAAGTATCTTACCCGCTCCGCGAGGGTGGCCTCCGCCTCCTCGGCCCGGGCGACCGCCCGAGCAAAATCAGCATCTCGCCCAGCCCTGTCTCCCGCAGGCTGCGAGGACGACGATGGGGCATCCGGTCCTGCTCGTTGAGCTCCCTCTGCCCGCTGCATTGTCATAGCCGAAGCATTAGCATCATGCGTAATCATAGTCATATCATGAGCATTTAGAATCTCACCAGGAGCTCCAGAGCAGTCCGGTACTCATCCCGCTGCAGGATGGTAGAGTGGAGTAGTCCCTCTAGCTCAGCTATCCGCCCCTCAGGATCGAGCTGCATGTAGAAAGCATGAGCCAGCATGTCACATCCGCATTTCATCATATAGAAAGAGTTTCTTAGTTTAGAATTGCATACCGGTCGTCGGGTACCTCGGTATACCCGGTCGCCGTAGTGTCGAGCGAAGGCCTTCAGGTAGGCCTCGTCGCTCTCGTCCCGCTCTTTCACGGCCCTGCCTCGCTGCCTCCAGTCGAGGACGTACTTCGCCTTCCGGGCGCGCCAATCCACACTCCCACTGATGCCCCTCGCCGACTTGCCTGGGCGGTCATCGTTGCGATGTGGAAAGGCCACCTCGGGCTGGTGAAGTCCCCGAGTCCGCAAAATCAGCCGGTAGTGCAGAGGCTCGATGATGTGGAGGCAGTGCAGCCAGACGTCTCATCCCCGATACGATAGAGACGCCTCCACCCATGGCTGTCCTGTGTAGCCCTCACCGCGGTAAGGGGTCCACCTCACCTGCAGGCATTTAGATCCATTAGCATTCGCATAGCATGAGCACATATAGGCATATAAAACATTTAAAGCATTTAAATTCTGGGCTCACCGATGTGTGTGGGTAGGAGTCCAGGTCCTCCTGGATCATCCGGGTCTGTCTCAAGACCGATCCCGTATCCCTCGCCACCGACCATCGCCTCGCGATCGGTATCAGGCCCGGATGGAGTAATGCGCCTCTCCCAATGCCTGGGAGGTACATATAGCTCCAGATCTGCATTTAGGAATCAAGTCAGTTGCATAAATCATCAATTATAGCATACATCATGGCATAGTAGAAAGCACTTAAACACTTTTTTTTACCTGTAGGAAGGGCGAGAAGCCTCCCAGCATCGTCAGTCGGTCCGTGGTACTCAACGAGTTGATCAGGAAGGCCAAGACCGCTGCTCCCCAGGCGTATTTCCTCACTCTGCTTAAATCCTCTATCAGCGGCAGCAGTCTGCAGCTGATGACATCCGCTCTGGTCGCGAACAGGAGCTTCCCGAACAGTAGCATCAAGAAGCGCCTCATCACTCGATCCCCCTCCTCTCCTGCCTCTGCCGCCACGCGAGGGCGCACCCGGTCTATCACTCTGCTTAGATGCTCCTCGGGCAGTTCTCCCACGGCAATCGCTGCCCCTCTCAGCCCCAAACTCTCCTGCAGCACCGATCTCGAGAGCTGGGATGAGGACTGGCCCGGCCGGATCAGGTCCAACCCCAGTAGCTGCTGCGCTATCTCCCGATAGTCGCCGTACGTCCACCCGGTCACTGCGGCGCCGTGGACTCTCAATCCTGTAATCCTCGCCATGTCCTCTAGTGTGGGGATCATGTGGCCCCACGGGAAGATGAACGCCCTGCTAACCGGGTCCCACCTCTCGTGCAATGCGTACAGCAATGGCGTATCCATCCGGATCACCTCGATGCTGAGCATCTCGGCGAAACCCATCTCTGCGAGTCTGTCTCTCTGGTAGTCGGGCAGTGCCTGGTACACCGCCCGAATCTGCAGCCATGAGATCCTCGATCTCCTCTTTCCCTGCATTGCACATTAGAGCATTAATTAGTCCATTTGCATCATATAGACATTGCATAAACATTAAATATCGAAAAGGAAAACAAAAATTTGAAAATTGAAAACCCTAAAAAGAGTTTGGAACCCTGGCAGAAGTAACGGCCCTGGGATGGGGCGTTACTTGTCTCTGACGGCCTTATCCTGGAGCGTCAGAGAAGTGACGGTCGCTGGCGGGACCGTCACTTAGTCTGCCAGTGGGGAATTTCTCCCCTGCATCCCCATGATTTCCCACTTTGGCCAAATGGCCTACAAGTGTTCCTAGTGGGTTCATAGACCCATTTCTACCCTTATCCCCCACATGCATTCATAAATAAAAACATAAAAATCAAAAATTTAAAAATTAGGGCGGAGGGCCTACCTCATGGTCGAGGACCTTCCTCTTCTTCTTCTCTGGTTCCTTGGGCTCCTCTGCACCCAAGGAAGCTTCGGTTGGTTCTTCCACGACCGTGGGGACCTCCTCTTCTTCCCTTGGCTCCCTTCCCCTCGGTTCTTCCTCCACGGACGGCGGAGTGGTCTCTCGTTCGAGCCGGCGGTGGAACCGCCTTATAGCCATCTTCTTTCCTCTCCCTCTCTTCTGAGGTGGTGGCTGCGGTGCCTCGTCGCCGGCCATTGGAAGGTGGAGGTGGAGATCGCCGGTGAGGTTTTTCTGGTTTGGCGTTTTGGTTGTTTGAGCGTGAAGTGAGACCGAACGGCCGTTCGGTTTGTTTTTTTGAAAACTCAGGAGAAGCGACGGTCTATCGTTAGACCGTCACATCATCCTGACGCTCCCCTCTAAGGCCGTCGCTTGTGACGAACTGTTTTATTGAAGAATTTGAACCGACTTGGTGTTGACGGACTAGGCGTAATCTGTCATTTTCATGTGACGCTCCTGAGTCAGGCCGTTATATGCTTGCAAGTTTCTTGATGAATGAATGGTCCAATTAATGCTTGAATATTCCTATTGTCTATCATGTTGTTCCTTATGGGTACTTTTTGCACAGACAATGGTTATGCCTAAACTCTTATTTTGATGGATTATTGTTGGAACTATGAACAGAAGGCACGCTTCGCCGTCCGTCAAGCAGGTAAGTCAGGTATTGTATCTCGTTCCCTTATCCCTTAATGCATTACTATATGTTATCTATGATGTATTATCTCGAGAACCGGCTGGTCATTCAGGTGTCCTGGGATCTGATGTTCCCCTTAAACAAAAATGATGATGATCTAAGTTCACATGAATAATCGTTGGACATGCCGTTAGGTTGGAAAATTTAGGGATGATGGTTCTATCTTGCACGCCGTGGTTGCAGATAGTGTCTTGACTCTGGTTTCCCCAATCTAGCAATATTATTCTCGAGTATTTGATATTTTATCTTTCTTTACATTTGCTTTGAAGATTTGTTTTTCTTTAGCCCAGCATGCATCATACGCATTCTTTGAGCATTCATGAGCTTCATTTGTTCAAGAGGTCTCATTGACGGTGAACAGCTGTGTTCTTGATCCTGGATAAGGAGAATTATTCCACTCTGAATTTGAAGGTTTCCTTCGATTTGCTCGTTTGATCTGGTTGACTGAAGATTCCTGTCTGGAGTTTAGTCTCTTTCCTTTCCGTTGCCTCCGGCGGCCAGCCGTGTTTCCTTTCCTTAGTTAATTAAATCCTCCAGACTTGCATCCTTTGGTTAGCTATTTCCCTTGTGATCAGTTTTGAAGTTTTTCCAGAAAATTCTTATCGCTTGTTGATGAAAAACGGGTGTCGTTTACCTTAACGCCCTCTTTTTGATCCACTCCGCTTCATTTCCGCTTCATCTCCATGTTCCATTGCACTTTCGCTTCACTTCCGAACGTTCCCCTGCAAAGAGGACGTTAAGGAGGGGCATCTGTTGACACCCGTTTTATACCCAATAAGTCGGGTCATCTCCTTATTTATTCAATATGATGCTCCGAGTTGTTCACTCTTCATTGAATTTCTTTTAATCAGTTGAAGCCTGTTTTCTGGGTCTCAATTCCTGGATTAGACCTGGTTCCTGGTGGCACTTCGTTCAAAAGCTTGGCAATCCCTCCATTCTATTTTCTTGAAAATCAATGATAATAACGGTCTGGACTAGGCACGTCATTTCATAATAACGCATGAAGACTGGGCCGTTACTCTTTGAAGAGTCCTAAGACTTAGGGCCTCGTTGTCCTTTGATAATAACGGTCTACTCTCTAGCCGTTGTTTTCTTATGACGCCCTATGCCCTGGCCGTTACTTACTTGCAGAGTCCTATTGTTTAGATCTTCTTCCCGTTGATCTTATCCTTTGGATAAGATTGAAAATGACGGCCATTCCGTGGAGCGTTATTTCCAAGTGGCGGTCTATCGTGCGACCGTTACTTCCTTCAGAGAGTCCTGACAGTTCAGGCCTTTTCTCTGCTACTCCGTGGATGAGATAGGGTTTTGGATTGGCATTATCTCCTTCAATTCTAATCCTCAGGACCTCTCGTTTGTTTCTTTGGACTCTTGTTGATTTTATCCTCAAGGATTTGCTAAGGATTATCCTCCTTTCTTGGCTGATTTATCTTCAACTCGACCTGAGGGTTTGAGGGAGTCTATAAATAGAACTCTTGATTTCATAACCCAAGGGAGGAAGATTTGATTCACGACGAAGTGCTGCCAAATTCAGGAGTCATCTACATCCAGGAGGGGCTGCTTCCCACGTCCATCTTCCAAGTCAAGGGAGTAATTTTGGGTTTTAGTTTGTCAAGATCATTATCATTGCATGCTCAAGTTTCCCTTGGTTTTATCAATCAAAAGCATTGTCCCTCCTCTTCCTCCACGTTTTTTACTGTTGCTAAGCATACACATATCCTCCTAAACTTAAAAAACGCCCAGAGGGCTTAAAAACCAACAACTCCCCGGTAATCCCCTCTCCTTTTGATGTTCTTAAGCTTTTTAAGGATTGATGCTATACTTATGTTGAGGGCTAATTGAGGTTGTGTTGTTTTGCTTTCTACATCCTTGGCAGGTTTTACAGGATCACTAGCACGAGGCCCAAGCCTTCTAGCCGGCTGGAAGGGTTGGAGTTCAAAGAGTTCACATCTTTTCACTGCAGGTTATCTGACGGTCAGGTGCAGGAGCGTTATTTCTTTCTGGCGGTCTATCGCACGACCGTTACTTACAAGCGACGCACAGGGTTTGGACCGTTATTTGCAAGTTGATCTGCAGGCTTTCCTTGGTTTTCTCTCCCGTGGGCGGGTGTTTCATCCACCTACTTCCAAGGTATATTCGAGTCTTTGATTCGTGTTTACTTTGGTGGCGATCACGACTTTCCTTAGTGTTGGGCACTAGCTGTCTTTTTCATCAAATCTCTTTATTCCCCTTGATTGTTCCACCCCTAGCGGTGTGTTTTTATTTATCTTTGCTCCACGCCCCGGCGTGTGTTTTCGTTTTTCCCTTAGCGTAATTTGATTGAGATAGCATGCCCATGCTAGAGTTAGATTTGATTGCCTAGGTTCATGTTCACATGTGCATAGGTTGAGCTGATCTTTGGTAGTTTATTTATCATCTCGCCATATCATTTTTCAAAACCCTCACAATCAACAAAAAAAGAAAGAAGATAAGAAGAGATAGGTAAACAAACAATCAACACTTCCCCCCACCTACCCCGCAGCGTCCCTCGACGTGGCACCCTCCGGAGGTGGCCAGCGGCGTACGACGGCAGCGGCGGTGAAGTGACGACAGCTACGACAAAGCAGCGGCAGCATGGGCAGCGGCAACAGGCGTCAACAAAAAAAGAAGAAAAAAGGGAGAAAGCCAGGAGGCTTCTCCCTTCGAAGATAGGGGCCTCGGAGCCCCTATAAAACCCCAACAGCATCTACGTTTGAGGGGCCCTTTTTTGGGGGGGAGTAAAAAAAAGAGAAGGGAAGAAGTCCCTAGGTTAGATTGCTGAAAATAACAAATACCGATAACAAATTAATTAAAACTAAAACATAAACTAAGAGGTTAAAGGAAGTGTAGTCTTTTGGTCGAAGCGCGATGTCGCTGAACTAAGAGAACTTATTGCCAGCCGACATGCGGTCCTCGTGGCAACGGTCTCCTAGAGATACGACGACCCCGGGTAGGCGACACCCTCTCTCTCGTCGGCACGTCCTCGAAGAGAGTTTTGGCGAATCACAATTCAGCTTTCAAGAACTCAGCACAAAGGAAATGAAATTGTGGAGGAAGAAAATGAGAAGAAAAAACTAGAGAGAACTTTCACGTTGTAGCTCTTGTTCTTATTCAGTATTTGGGGTGGCCAAGGGGGTCTATATATAGGCTTAGGAGACACCCCACAACGTTCAAACATTGATGGCCACCATTAAGCATTTTTAATGTGTTTATTAACGTGTAACGCTTAATGTTTAGTGCGTAACGTTTTCAAAATGAAAACGTTACAAGTTGTTGCAACGTTCACTTGCGAACGTTGTAACGTTTCATGAGATTTTAATATTTTTAAAGTTTTTATATCACTCGTATTTAACAATCCCCCACATGATTTAAAATTTTTAAAAATTATTAAATTAAAAAAATAAATAAGTAAACAAATAGAAAGCTGCTGAGTCCTTTATACTATGTAATAGGTGAAAATATCTTTCGGTTTGAATTTTCACTTAGTGATAATTAAGATTATCTGTGGGAACGCTTGGTGGACTATGCCTTGAACCAGGTCCCATGGTTCAGAATTTCTCAAATTCACACATAGTATAGCTAGATTGAGATTCTTAGCGGGTTGCACTATTAATGGCCTTGCGCAGGTATCTCATGTGTGTTTTAGAAAATAACTCACATTTTCACAGTCGCGGCTTCACGACTCCACACATGTCGGTGAATCCTACAAAGGGTGGAAGCAAGGTAACCATCCTGCCACTTGGGTCTCGGATTCATTAAGAGTATAGCACTCACCCTTACCTCTTGTTTTTAAATGAGCACTAGCGCCATAGGGATAGGAACATAATCCATTAGTGCTCTCCCAAGTTACCTATCAAGTTTGTTTCTACCCATTGAACCTCCGTGAGGTTGGGTTGCTGCCGTGGTAACTTCTTTCTTTTATGGCCTCAATCCTATCCCCCTCGACGCCTCTAGAATCACCATTCTAGATAAGCCTTTTGAAAAGGCATCTGCCAAGTTTCTTTTTGATTTCACAAAGTTTAAAGCAATTAATTATCGCTTCATTTTATCTCTTATTGATTCATGTCTTATTTTTAAGTGTCTGTTCATCTTTACATCTGCATTAGCTTGCATGCATTTATCAATGGCAGATTTACAATCACATAGTATAGATATGGGAGGTAGCGGATTAGTCATTAAGGGAATATCAGTTAGAAGATCTCTTAACCATTCTGCCACCGCGCAGGTGGTGTCTAGTGCAATCATTTCAGATTCCATATTACTCCTCGCTAACATTATTTGTTTAGTTGATTTTCCAGATATTTTTACCTTAACAAAACACCCCCACACTTTGAGATAATTTAAATTAGCTCTTGTTTTCTTCCAAATTTCATAGGGTGTAGTATCATTTTGTTTGAATGGTATTATGTTTAAGACATAACATGCTGTTAAAATTTTATTTATTTTAAAATAGAGTCATTTTATTTTATTAAAAAGAATTCTATTTAGGATATAACATGGAGTTAAAATGGCTCAAAGATAAGGTGGATTCTGAAATGGATCAGTGGACATTTCTTAAGACATTGTAGTCTGGTAAGACCGCACCACTTTGCCACATAATTTAGCAATTATGACATGTTATTAGTTTTTAGTGATAGCAATGATTTAGCCAATCTTCCCTTTCAGCAAAAATGTCCTCTAAAATAAGATAACAGAGAAACAATTGAAAACATACTATAATAAAAGAATAATTCTAACTTCTATTCTCACTTTTTATATCCTCTTGTTTTAACAAAGATTTTTTTTTAAGAAGCTGGATTCCTCTTTGTTTGACAAAGATGACTTCTAAAATAACATTCTGATTCACATTTGTGCATATTTTATTTGTGTTTTATAGGAAATAAAATAAGGAAAGATAAACAAATCTGATGCCATCACATACACAATGAACTCAGCATTGGCAATCATCACAGCAGACCATATGTGTCGATTCAGAATCTCTATAGTAGGGTTCAAGAATTGTTTCTCAATTTTTAAAGGGTATTCTTAAGGTCTGGAATGAATAAGCAAATTGGAAAGAGCAAGAAAAACGTAATTAGCAAAATAGTATATCATCACATGCACAAAGTCATCCGACATCGAAGAAAATAACATCAGAATATCTATGAAGCATAACACAAAAGAAAAATATCAACAAGACTGAAGCCTTTTCGATCTCCCGGAGTCAAAAGAACAAGAGTAACAAATATGGTATCTTCAGGAAGTGAAACACTTTGCATGCATATTCTAGATTCGACGGATGTCTTGAGTTTGAGAGGAAGTCGAACCCCGATTTTCAGTTATGCTATCACTAATGGCTGATATCAAGTCTAGTGTGGTCAGCCAAAACCTCATTTGGTTTTGTCACATTTTGAAAATTTTCTCATCAAATTTGTGTCTGGTTTGACCCTAAGTGTTTCTTTTGTAATTAAACTAGCCATTGAGAAAATGTTGAATATCCTTAAAATCTGTTGAAGTGATATGTTGAGATTTTGTCAAAACACTTGAATATATAAAGTCAACAAATAATCACTTTAAATTTAAGTTATCACAGAGTAACTAACAAAAACGCAAATTTAATAAAAGCAGGAAATAATGAAGATATGTTTTTTCAGCAAGTAGAAATTGCTAAATTTTATTTTCATCAATTAGGATTAGTTAATTCATGCAAACTAATCAACAATAATAATTTACAGAATTCTATTTTCTGAAAATAGAAATCTTTTTTTATTTTAAACATAAAAGATTTTAAGAATTTTTTTCTAAAAACAGAATTAAGTATATATATTTTTAAACACAAATAATTTTCAGAATCTATATTTTTTTTGAAAATAGAAACTTCTGTTTTTTTTGAAGATATAAATAATATATAGCAACATGAATTTTCAGAAAAAATCAGAAATGTTTTATTTTTCTGTAAACAGAGATACTTAAAGATTCTGTAAATAGTATTTGTTTGAAACAGAATTCATATTTCTGAAATATAATAATATCTATTTTCTGAAATTTACAAAAACTATTTTTTGTTAAGCAAAAACTGCATTTTAAATATTTAAACAGATATATTATTTTCTGATAATTAAAATTTTCTGAAAATTATTTCAGTTTTCAAAAAATAGTTTTTCAAGATTTTATTTTCTGAAAATAGTAAATCAGAACTATTTTATTTTCTGAAAATAAATTGTTTAAAATAGAATTATATTTTATGAAAAGAATAATAACAATTTTTTTAACAGAAATTCTTTTCTGTAGAATAGAAGGTTTTCAAGAAACAGAGACTTTTGATTATTCAGTTATATTTAAAAATCAAAAATATAATAATAGGAGCAATTATATTTCAGAAATATACTATTATAAATTCTGATTTCTAAATTTTTAAAACATAATTCTGATTTTTAAAATAGATATTTTTTTTTGAATTTTAATTTTTGAAATCAGAGATGACTATAGTAAATAATTTCAGATTTAAAATAAGCCGACGAGGAAGACTGTCTTTATATAAGACTCGTCGTTGTACAAAAATGCGTTATAAAATTGTCTTATCTTATAGACGTATCTTATAATCAAAATTGTAGTATCATTTTCAGCAACATAATATAACAACAACAATAAGTTCTCTTAGATTGTTGGAAATATTACTGAAAATAACAAATACCGATAACAAATTAATTAAAACTAAAACATAAATTAAGAGGTTAAAGGAAGCGTAACCTTTTGGTCGAAGCGCGATGTCGCTGAACTAAGAGAACTTATTACCTGTCGACGTGCGGTCCTTGTGGCAACGGTCTCCTAGAGATACGGCGACCTCGGATAGACGACACCCTCTCACTCGTCGTCACGTCCTCGAAGAGAGTTTTGGCGAATCACAATCCAACTTTCAAGAACTCAACACAAAGGAAATGAAATTATGGAGGAAGAAAAGGAGAAGAGAAAACTAGAGAGAACTTTCACGTTGTAGCTCTGGTTCTTATTCAATATTTGGGGTGGCCAAGGGGGTCTGTATATAGGCTTAGGAGACACCCCACAACGTTCAAACATTGATGGCCACCATTAATCATTTTTAATGTGTTTATTAACGTGTAACGCTTAACGTTTAATGTGTAACGTTTTCAAAATAAAAACGTTACAAGTTGTTACAACATTCACTTGCGAACGTTGTAACGTTTCATGAGATTTTAATACTTTTAAAATTTTTATATCACTCGTATTTAACATAGATCCCTGCATGCTTAAAGCCTGGAGCCTAAGGTTTTGAAGCCCGAGACATCCCGTCGTGAGAAGAAGGAAGAGAGGGAGGGAGGGAGGGAGAAGAGAGGGGGAGAGAGAGAGAGAGAGAGAGAGAGAGAGAGAGAGAGAGAGAGAGAGAGAGAGAGAGTTCTCCCCTATTCTTTGTTTTCTCTTGCACGCCCCTTTTCCGCTTTCTTCTCCTTCGATAGCAATGTAAAGAAGTTTGCAGAAGCTCAATGAAGCAGGGTTTCCCCTGGTCTCCTTATGTGCATGGCGCCCTTCCTCTTCCTCTTACGTGCATCTATATATATATATGTAGGCATGCGATTTTGTTCGGCATTGATCCATCCCTCCTTCCCTTTCTCTGCATGAATTTTTTTTGGCTCCCCTATCACATGCATATGCATGTATGAGTATGCGTACAACTATATACATATGATATATCGACTGGTTGCCACCTCTGCTCCGATAACATATACATATGATATATCGACTGGTTGCCACCTCTGCTCCGATAACGTGTATATATATATATATACACACGAATATGATGCATTTGTTCTCCTTCTATTCTCCCTCCGATAGTAAGATAAAAGAAACCCCTTTTGATTTTCTTAAAGCCACTTATTCGATGATTTTTATCACGATAGCCACCAACTCGAGGTCTATCTAAACCCATAGATATGTCTCCGATGTCACCAACAATTGGAAGCCCGATACTCGTCTCTTTCCGATTCCGAATTCTTAACCACTCTTGGACTGCCGGGGGTCCACTTCATCATAGCGTGTTCCCCGATAACTCCTCTTTTTGAAGGTGGATATCTAAAGCCTTATACGGCGATAAAGAGAAGGAAAAGAAGTCCACATCTAGGCAACGAGTTTGTGGTGGCCCGTGGATCGGTGGCGTCCTCCTAGGCTAGCCCTCGGGATGTCCGCCCCCACAATAGATGACGGGGTGTTGTCGCTTTCGCACATACCCCGAGGATCACGTCGCTTTACGCGTATCCCTTTTTATTCGGGGCCGTCAGAGTTCTCTCCATAGGGCGCGCCCTCATTTGCCACTCCCACGCTCCGAGTCTAGGGGAGGTGCAGCCGAATTTTTGTCAGGACATTTGGATTAAATTACAAGACCGACGATATAAAAAATATTGATAATAAAAATAAATAAATAAATAAATAAATAAATAAACAACAAAAAAGGGTGAATCTACCGGGGGTGCGCCGATTAACAACTCAAGATGTTGAATCGGCACACTCCCACGTTCCCTCTCGCACACGTTAAAAAAAACAAACAAAAACAAAATAAAAAAAAACAACACTCACCTCTCTCTCTCACTCCCACTCCCCGCCGACTCACCTCCACCTCCACCTCCACCTCCATCCCTCTCACTCTCACTTCCTGCCGATTCACCATCCTCCACCTCCACTTCTCTCACTCTCACTCCCACTCCCTGCCGATTCACACACTCGTTCACACACACACACACACACACACACACACACGTTAGAATAACACCTCACCCATGCAAAAACAAACAGAAACAAACGTAACATCCCACCATGCTTAATATACAACCAATGCATAAAAAAATGCCAAACTCTTAACATGTTGAATCGGAGGGCACTGTTCCCTCTTATCATATTAAACCCTTTGGTTATTATTTATTTATGTGTTTTGTTCAGACTAAAAAAAAAAAAATCAAAATCAAAATCAAAACAATAAAGATAACTTAACAAAATAAATAAAAGTGAATAAACAAATAGATAAGTAATAACAAAATAACAATAAAAGTGAAGAAATACCCAAAAAATGATAAACTATGACAAAAAATATGATAAAAAATAATAAAGAAAATGATAAAAGAGCTAAATAATGATAAGACGATGATAAAATAATAAAAAGATAAATGTTAAGAAAATCCTTAATGGCGTTTATCCGGGGTTCCTCCGCTTTGACCCTATGCGAAGGGAATATCAAAGATACCCTCGTGAGATATGCTCGACCCTGGGGCCACCCCCATTATGGTCATGGCGTGACTTTACATCGGGCCAATAATCCGCTGATTTTTTAATCATTTAACCGGAATTTAACCATGACTCCTCATTTCTTGAGATATTGAATATGTCGTACCCCAGCATGCATCTGTCCCTGCATTACGCGTATACGTGGGATATTTCTGAACCGGACTTCTGTCCGAACATAAAAAGGTTCGTGCGCGACCAATATGATTTTGAACACCCTCTTGAACCCTAATGTAGGGGATTTCAACCCGCTTAAAGAAACCTTTCATGTTTTATGCCCGAATAGGAAATTTCAACGCTCTTTAAGATATCATCCATGTTTTGATGAAGTTTGATGCTTAGGCCATGAGGCCCCAAATCTTGGCGGTTAATCAAAGGTTTTCCCATCTCCGAGGGAATGTAATTAACGCTGTGACCTTTATGGTGCGTCAGGTCTCCAGTCCCGACCCGATACCCACAATCGTCTGATTAATCAGACGGAGCGCACCCCGGACTTCGGACCACTCCAATCTCGAAGCCCGAATACATTGTCACTTCGGTGACTGACACGCCCTCGCACTAGATAAACTGATAAAACAATCAAAAGAACACCCGATATTTTCAACACCCAAAATTTTAGAGTGCATCCAACAAGTTGACACACCTGGTAGGACAGATATCCCGAATCGATATAACCACGATATTTTTATACACGGAATTTTAGTGCGTCCAACATGAGTCCACCACCTATTCCATCTCGTCCACTTCCAAGGTCTCTACACGTTGCAGGTATCAAATCTCTTCCCCAAATCCATAAGGATGACGATGGATGAAGCTCGTCTCGTGTCCAACTTGTGCACGAGTTCCTGCTTCTCCCTTTGTCATTTTTGAATTGCATATGGCTCTCGACTTTTCCCATTCATCGTTGGTATCCTGATCACATCCATCGAGATCATGCCTAAAATCCATATCATTCAGGAGTCTTTTGATGCGGGATGAAATGCAGGACGAAATGTCAACTGGTGCAAACCTGAGACTCTAGGTGATGACGCGACTAAATTGAAGACACGAGATATTCGAAGTTTCGAACCGGGAAGGGTAAAGAAGAGAATTCAGGGAGAGGAGGGCGGGTGGGTTTCGAACCGGGAGGCGGCAAACCGGGCAACAGAGATATGAGCTGGCGACGAAAAAATAATCATTTCTCTTTATAGTATAGTTATAGATTTGGAGAATATTTAATTAAAAATTTTAATTTTTATTATGCTTAAAATAGGGAGGTCATTGTTACCCGCGTGAGAACCATCCAAAAGTTGAGCGGAGATTGCTATAGAAACTCCTGTAGGATATTTTAGAGTTGATTTGTGGAGTTCATCTTAAAGGTATGCACGATGTCCCCGTCATCTTTGCTTATAGAAGGAGAGAGAAGAAACCTTTATTGTACTCTGCGCATCTCAAAATAGGGTTCCACTTTCCTCTGTTCCATTTTTCTTGTGAAACCAGCACAACTTCGAAGATGTGATCTTTGGAAATGTCGAGGGTTGTCGTCCTTGCTCGATTGCGCGAGGGAGCGTCTTCTAGGGTTTGCACTTGGGGCGCTATTGTCATGGGCATGGTTGTCCTCGAGCAGCACAGGGACATCCACATGTCCATCTCCACCCAGAACCCGTCCTCTCCTAGCCCAGCGGTATGGACTAAGAAGAGGCCCAACTGCAGAGTGCCACTCTCCTTTGTTATCCAAATATATTCAAGGTATACACTGATGCACACACAAATTTTTCTTTTGGTTTCTTTCGTTAATATCTTTCTTTTCCTTTGTCTCATTTCTCCATGGGAAGTAGCATTTTCTGAATCAATATAAACTTGGGTACAAACATGCAAACATATATTGTATGGGGATGAGATTATGGATTTGACACTTTGTATTATTAATGTTATGAGGAAAGCTTAATATGGGTGTTAATCAGTGTTTATCATCGTTTTCTGGCGAACAGGAGAACTACAACTTTATCCAGTATCTGTCAAAGCAGAGTCTTGGGGGAAAACTAGAGTTTTAGGTGAGTTGTCATGATGAAAGATGCTATAACTGGTATCCTTTTGAGAGGGGACAATCTGGATGGGAGTATGGAAGCAATCCCATCCTTTTTGTCACCCATAATACCTAATTCTATTCATTCAGGAAGAAATGTCTGCCTTATGTTGCGTAAAATTATATGTCATCTTATGGTCTTGAATGTTAATGCAATGTTTTAACTCAACTTAACTTAGTGCAATATATTCACCCTAATACAAGTTAATAAATATAATTATTCTTTTAACATTAATATAATATAGAAACAAGTTTAAATTCACACAAGAAGAGGAGGGAAAGAGGGATCCATCACACACTTGAACACGTGGATTTTTATAGTAGTTCATTCTCAACCCGTGAGATCTACGTCCACTCTCCCACCCAAGGTGAGACTTTTTTGCACGTTATCAAAAGATAACCTTACACAGGTGAATGAATATTGTAACGCGATACGATACACACACATATACAAGATCAACACTATTACTTTTGTTTCTTCTTCTCTTGATACGATGAAGTAATTATAAATGAAAAATAAAGAAGAAATGAGGGAAGAATGGATTATGGTCGTGTGAAAAGCTCTCCCTTAGTAGATACTACATGCATCTAGTACTTGGAGAGCTTGCTTGGAAGGATGTAGACAGGCCATCGAGTCCTCCTCTAGTAGTAGATCGCCCTCTGTGGGTTGGAGGAAAAAGAACAATGCACTTTGCAAGCACTCACGAAGATCACAAGAGCTACCACTAGAATTTGTCTTCTTAGAGTTAGACCTCCAAGGAACATCTTATATTCATATGCAAAGTCATAAGAGAGCAACCCATGGCACATTCGCCAAAGAATATTAGAAATCAAATCCAAGGCCGAAAAGGTTTTAGAAAATTTCCTTAATTGTAAGCTGTCCACAACTTTAGGAAGGCGGTCTACCGCCCCGACACCCTGAAAAGTTCTTCTGTACTCTAGAGATTTCGGTTGACTCCGGCCTACTGAGATGGCCGATTGCGCCAATGTTTGAGCACACACCAGTTGCTCTGGAATTTTCAATCTATCACCCTGAGAAGGGAGGTCCACTGCCTCGAGCTGTCAAGGCTTCCTACCTTAACTCATTTAGACGTGGATTCGGTTTGAATATTCTGTACATTAACTTCAAACCTATCATTTTATTTAAGAGCACCTCTCAAACAATATATATACAGCCCATTAGTCATTCATAAAGTTTGTTTTGTTATCATCAAATTTAATAAGGGAATTTTTGTGATAGTCAAAGTAGTCAAAATTTAATTTCGATATTGGGATTTTTAGTTTTCAACCACTAAATGTTTTTGCATAAAAACCTCCAAAATTCATAATCTATCTATTTAGCCAAAATCCCCCAAAATCTTCGCCATTACATAAAAAGGCCTATATCGTCTCTCACCGTAAAGTAAGATCTGGCTCGACTAACCTAACCATAGTCTAGCCTAAATAGGGGAGAGAAAAATATCATAATACCCCCACCCCACAGAGAGAAAGAGAGAGCAGAGAGGGAGGATGTCGGAGGGGGAGCCCCTCCCTCCCAACACTGTCAAGCCCCCCACCCCACAAACATAGAGACAGAGAGAGAGAGGGCGCCAGAGGGGGAACCCCTCCCTCTAGTGCCAGCAATCCCCCCACTCCAAAAATAGAGAGAGAGAGAGAGAGAGAGAGAGAGAGAGAGAGAGAGAGAGAGAGAGAGAGAGAGAGAGAGAGAGAGGGCACCGGAGGGGAACCCCTCCCTTTCGGCACTTGCAACCCTCCCACCCAATAGACGTAGAGAGAGAGAGAGAGAGAGAGAGAGAGAGAGAGAGAGAGAGAGAGAGAGAGAGAGAGAGAGAGAGAGAGAGAGAGAGAGAGAGACCCCACCCCACATACATAGATAGAGGAAGAGAGAGAGAGAGAGAGAGGATAGAGAGAGGATGGCGGAGAGGGAACCCCTCCCTCCCTACTTTTGGCACTAAAAAAAAGGCGAGCCAAACCTAATCCAAAAAAGGTAGAAGAACAGAACTGGGCCAATTGGGATTGGGCCAAGCCCAACACCAAAGAAAAGGGTGCAGGGGGGTACATGCGCAAATACAAGAAGAAGAGAGGCCAAAAGGAAAAGAAGAGATTTTCAAAAAAAAGAAGGAAAATCACGGTGTTGTGTCTGTGTCCCTCTGTCCGTGTGGGGCACTATTCACCTCCTCCACCATTCTTCGTGTGTTCTTCTCCCAACGGCATTGAATGCCCATCGGATGCCCATTCTGTCGGCTGCCGCTCGCCCCTAAAGCCTGGGCTCCCTCTCGCTGCTCTACCTACTCCGCCTCTCTCTCCCTGCGCCCATGCTTCGCCCCTTCCAGCGATGGCTATAGCAGCAACAATAGGATCCGGGGCAGCAGCGGCAGAGCAGTGGCGTCATCACGTGGTTAACAGCACGACAACAGACGGGTAGCAGTAGCGGCGGCAACGTCAGCAACATCAGCAACGAAGGTGCCTTCGACAGCACAGCTTCAGTAGTATGTGATCGACAACAAAAAAAAGAGTTGAAAGGATATGGAGGATTTCCCTCCAAAACAGGGCCTCCGGCCCCTATAAAAGGAGCGCCCATGCGAAGCTTAAGACTGGTTGGACAACCTGGGAAGTCAAAAAAAAACCTGCCGAGAGACTACCGTCCAGAGTGTTTGAAGCTGAAATAGAAGAGGGTAGCGGAGAGAGAGTAGAGGGGTTTGAGAGCCAATCATAGGTGGGTGGATGTCTTTGTATCTCCTTCTCCGTTCTTCTCTAGCTCTTTGTGTTTTGTAGGGCCTTCTATCTGCCAAGATGTAAATACCCATACCCCATATCAATGAAGCGCGGGTTCCTTGGACCCTGGTTTTCATCTTTCCTCCGCAGGCGCATCTACTTCCCAATAGTACATATATGATACATTCGTTAGTTTTGTGTTCTACTCCTTTTCCTATGGTAGACATGATGAAACCCCCTTTTTTTATTTCTCCAAGCCACCCATCCGGTGATTTTCATCACGATGGCCACCGACCCGGAGCTTACTCCCTTCCATGAGTGTGGCCCCGGGTTGCCAACCATCGGAAGCCCAATATACGTCTCCTTCGTTTCGCCATGAACATGATTTTCTTCTCAAAACCCCATTTTCAAGTTTGGATCGAATCCACGGCCATGATTCCAAAGGGGTGAGGCACATGGGATTTAATCCCGAATAATCGATTGTTTTCCACCGATTCTGGATTTCAAGTTCTTGATCACTCATGGACCCCCGGGGGATCGTTACTTCTTAACGTGGACCCTGGGAGGCTTCCCATCGAGGAGTGAACATCGATAGCCTTACACGGCGATAGCTCAAGTCCACATCTCGGCGACGAGTTTGTGGCGACCCATGGGTCGGCGGGGTCCTTTGTAGGCTAGCCCTCGAGATCTTTGCACCCAAAACGGGTGACGAGATGTTGCCGCTTCCATGCGCATCCCTATTTGTTCGAGGGCCATATCGGAGTTTCTCCGTAGATGTGTACCCTATTTACACGTTCCAAAGCTCCGATCTGGGGGAGGTGCTTCTGAATTTTTATCGAAAAAGTGATGGTATAAAGAACGATGATAATTGGATAGCACAAAGGGATACTTTGAACTAGCATGCAATAAAACTGAACCATAACTATGAACAAGAGAAAGAGTTGTCGGGATGACTTTAACCTCAAAAGAAATCAATACGAATTCATATATAAAACTCCAAGGGAGGGAAAAGATAATGAATAATACAATCTCAGAGAATTGCTGAAATCAGGATGAATAAGAACCCCAAAAAAAATGAATGATGAAGCTCCTAGAATAACGCTGAAATTCCTAGATTTCACACTTGCATATGCCTTTTCTTTTATCCCTTAAACACTTGATGCTTCAAAGAGACCAATTAGAAATTAGCGCCCAAGCATGCTTCTGTCTAGGTCACTCCTGTTCAATGATCTGCACAGGGGTCGACCCCCATATCCTAGGGGTTGACCCCCCCTCTCTTTCGAATTATGTCAGCCCTCCTCATGGCATACATAGCATGGCAAATACCTTAATGCATATAGATGCATTGTACGTGAATTAAGGATGGATCCTCCATGCATTCTTTATCCTTGCCTATTTTTTTTTACCAGGGGACTCCACCACTGCAAATTCATGGACGGCAAAAGGAAGAGGAAGAATACAATGCTTAATATGATTCCAAAGAACTGCTAAGAACAAAGACTTGATAAAAAAAATGACGAGAAGAAATGGATGAGTGCAATGTCCAAATGAGATTCTGGGAATTGCTGAAAGCAGAGTAAGCCAAACAAAAGTGAAGGTTGAACCTTGGATCCTCTTGATTCAAAGAATTGGAGTCCAGTTTGTGCAAAAATGATAACGATCATGAACCTGCTGAAATATATATATATATATAAGAACAATAGTCAAAATGGATAGATTTGCATGATTCAGACGTTTTATGTCTCTGCAAGCTCCGCTGGCACCAAGGATGCTCTTCTGAGGCTGTGGATGCTCCCCTGAGACTGCATGTGTTCCCCTAAAGGGTTGACATATGCTTTGCTCTGAACCCTGGTCATGCATGCTCCTTTAAGACATCAAATGCTTTCCTGGGACTGCGGATGGTCCCCAGAGACTTCATGTGCTCCCCCAAATGATTGACATCAAATTACCTTGAACCCTTGACTGCATGCTCCCCTTTCACCAAAGATCCTCTCTTGAGACCGTGGATGCTCCCTTGAGACTGCATGTGCTACCCTAAGGGGTCGTTTGGTAGAGGGATATGGTAAGGATATCCCGCGCTCACCGTTTGATAGAGGGAAAAAACGCCAGGATATGCTGGGTTAAGCGGAACCCGGGTTAAGCCAAAAATGGGGTTATTTCGAAGGATAACGCATTCCAAGTAAAACTTGGAATGAGTTATCCTCGCCTCCGCATCCCCGTTCCTGTCCCCCGAACGACCTCGCGCCGTGCCCTCGCCGATCCGCACTGTTCATCGTCCCTCGCCAGAGCTCTCTCGCCTCCGTGCGTATGCAGGCGGGGTCCCTCTCTCGCCTCCGTGCTTTGCAGGCAGGGTCCCTCTCTCGTCTCCGTGCTCTACAGGTGGGGTCCCTCTCTCGTCTACGTGCTCTGCAGGGGCGATGGTGTCTCGCGAGAGCTCTCTCAGCCTCCCCTCTCTCACCTCTGTGCTCTACAGGCGCGATCGATCGAGCTCACCGTCGATCAACTACAGACGACTTCTTCCCGACCGTTTTAGCTCCTCCCGCCACAGGCTCCGGCTCCTGCCATCCGCGAGGGAGCTCACCGTCGATCGAGTATCAAGCCCCCCTCTCACTGTCGCATTCGGGCCGGGTCACCGTGGGAAAGTCCTCCCTCACCCCTTCCCCGCTCCGCCTCCTCTATCGGCGTCGTCCTTTCCGGGCATACCGGTCAGTTCTCTCCTCTCCTCATCTAGTTTGATTTGATTCTAGTTTTTCTTGTTATTCCCTTTTTCATTCTTCAGCTTCCCGTGATCGCATACAAATCACTGCAGATCATGTCACTTACAGAATGATTTTTTTCTGTAATCGATCTAAACAAGATCTGTTACTTGGATCTTCGATGTTTTGGCCTCTGTTGATGGGTTCTGTTTCTCTTGTAGGGGTTCAGCGTGATCTTAGCTGGAATCAGAACATCCAGGTAATTTTCTGCAGTTTTATGTCGGTTATGGTAGGGATTCTTTGGCAGAGATCTTTGCATGGCGTAAATAATGTATTGTTTTTTCCGACTTCCTCATTGCTGAACTAGTCATGTGCTGCTATGGATGTCAGGAAAGGCAAATAGCAGGGAGTTTCATTGTTCCTGGGTTCTCTAGTTTGCTCTTTTACCTATTTACTTTTCCTGTTGTATGTGTTACTTTTTCATTCTATGTGTTTCAGCTCTCTCTCTCTCTCCGAGTGTTGTCACAGTTTTAATCCAAATTGAAACTTCAGTTGAAATATTACTTTATTTGTACTTGGTAGAACATACTTTCAGAAGAAATTTTCAACCGGATCACGTTTTGTGAAGATAACTTGGTGTTTTATAAGGCATTAGGTGTATCATTCTTATGTAATTTAGATTTTGCTATGTATTTCAGTATTCATTCCATAATCAATATCCCGAGTGAATTCATTTCAATTTAATTCATTTCAATCTCCTACCGATTGAACAGTGCTCACAATGCAAGCATGTTTAAATTGACTAGATTGTGTATATGTATGACACGTTTACTGTCAATGTGTATTTCATTGTGCATAAATAGATGAACAGGAATTCATTGTCATTGCCCTACAAAAATGACTTTCCTTTCCTTGACCTTCTGAAATATTTTGTTAGATGAGAGAGGAACATAAGTTTATCAAGTCTCTGAAGGAAGACGTTTGTTGAATTTAATTTGTATGCCTTAAAGTCTTTTGTCTCCGAGCTTCAAAGGAAAACCCAATGCCGAGCCTGATCTTTATCCCTACCCTTCCGTTAAAGAGTCTCTTTTATAATTGTGTTTTCCTGACGCCTATATCCCATTTCTTCAAGGGAGTTGAAAGTTTTATGAATCATGGTGAATGTCAGTCTTCCATCGAGTGGTGTCAAATCTCTATCCAAGAGATTGTTAGACACGAGAGGGCTTCATCTACTAATGTTATTTGGAAGGAGCATTGGCGAACTTGCTTAACCAGGGTTTTGCTTAACCCAGCAAATCCCCGTGTTTTTTGGCTCTACCAAACGGTGAATCAGGGATATCCTTGCCATATCCCGATACCAAAATTATGCAGATTTATGGAATTACCAATGGAAAAAAATGCAGATTTATGCAATTACATCTTTATGTGATGCAATTTGGCTTAGTGTCCCATTATACTCAATGGCGCGTTACTATCTCTTCTCCAAGTTATACTTGTTCTTTGAAAAAAAATTTCCATCACCTTCTAATGTGAGTCTATTGTAATTAGCCACATCAGTACAGCAAGTCACTTAACTGCTTTCTCTTCAAGAATTTAAACAGATAACTCCTGCTCAAAAGCCATAACAAGCTCCACTTGGTCCAAGCTATCCAACCAAAGTTCCTTTTGAAATCAGCCATTCCAGTCACCTGTTAGAAGTTAGAACCCATCACTGCTTCATCGCATTTAGTTATGTCATTTATTGCAATTGTAATTTTTTGTTGTTGTAAAGCACTTAAAAACATTGTTATATTGTTTGGACTAAGTTAAGAGCACGTTAGGAAGCAATCTCAGTTCTAAATTAGCACACTAATTATCTATTAGCCCTTCATTTCCGTATTCCCATAAGGGTGAAACTTCCACCCTCCTGCAAATCATGTGTAATTTTCTGTGGGGCTTTGCCAACTTATGATGTTGACATATTATAAGATACTTCAGATTATGATGTTGGATTGCTTTATATTATTGTCATGAATGCTTTAGTCCATGCTAATAATTTTGGATAGGGATATTATCTTCTGCAGTTTTCAGCTCTTCGGGTGCTTCATATTATCTTCATATAACAGTCATTTGAGCTCATTTGTATTGGCCTCATTTCCGGGTTCTTATGATTAATTGTCTTCTACTCCGGACTGCTCCTTCCTGTTGACGTCTGCTTCCCCTTCATTGCTCCTTCCCCGGTGGTGTGTGGGCTCCTTCTCTGTGGTCGTGTTAGCCTGAAATTTATTTCACAGTCATGTGTTGTATTTACATTCGCCTCAGTTCTCTTTTCCTAATGATTAATTATGTTTTGAATGTAAATAAGTATGAGTGCATCTAAAGATGGGAAAAGTAGAGTGGCGAATTGGAGCAACGAAGCAAATTTGATTTTTGTAGATCTCCTGGTAGAACACAAGGTGAGCAATGACGGTTTCGCAAATGGAAATTTCACAAAGGAGGCATGGAAGGAAACAGTAAAAAAATTCAATGAGTTGACCAAGTTAGGATACTCATTGGAGAATTTGAAGAATCGGTTTAAAAATCTGAAGAAAAGATACTATTTAATTGTGACTATAAAGAATAGGTCGGGATGGGGATGGGATGATGACAAGAAAATACCAACACCAGGCACAGAGGAAACTTGGGATGATCTCATAGCGGTATGTAACATACGTATTGCATAGTTAATTGTTTAACTTAACTTTCTTTAAATGATCAACATGTCTGTTTATTTTTCAGAGCAATAAAGAGTACAAATCAATTCAAGGGAAACCTTTCTTGATTTTCGATCAAATGGAGGTGATTTGCTCAAATTCTATGTCAAGAGGGGATGACGCTGTGTGTAATGAAGGTTCCTCTTACCTTGACACACGTAGTGACCCTGGTGATGAGGAGCAGCAAACTTTGGAGCAAGAATCAGGGCTAGATTTCAATATTAACACTTTCTTGAATGACATTGATACCCCGGAAAATAATCAGCCACCATCGCAAAGGGAACCTCCAAATGTTGAGACATTCGCGGCCACTCCCTCTATGGCCAAGACCATTCCTTCATCTACTAATATAAATAGGAAGAGGAAGCGGAGTTCCCAGGGTAATGAGGATTCAATTGACAAGTTAGTAGAGTTGGGTCATGAAAGGTTGACCTTGGCAAGAGAGATGCTCCAACTTCAGAAAAAAATTATACCGCCAATGGATGAGGCAATTAATATGCTCGTAAACTTACCTGGACTTCCTAATCAAGATATTTATAGAGCTATTGAGCTTATCAAGTCTACTGAGGATCGTTCCATCTTCACGTCTCTTCCAGAAAATTTGAAATTGGGATGGATATTTACTCGTCTGGGATACTATTGAAATCTTCATCGATATCCTTTTTAAATGCACAATTACATGTGCAGTTTTATTTATTCACAGTTACTTATTTAATGAAATTAGCTTTAACTTTCCAGATGGTTCATTTCCATGGATTGATTTTTCGTATGCTATTGCACACTTATAAATGCTGCTTGTTTATGTTTTGTAGGATATTTTATTTTCCATTATCAATGGACTTGGGAACTATTGGAACCGGTCCATCACTTGACACGCTCATGAAGTTTATGATGGATGAGGAGAACTATTGGGATGAAGTTGAACATATAGTTCTCATTCAAATGTTGTCCTCCGACATAAGTATCCCTAGGACCCCAATGCACACAGATGTTGGTCGAGGTCATAAATGGGTTAAACAATTAATGACCGATCATGTTGGTAGATCATACTCTGCTTTTCGGGTGCATCCTCACTTATTCTTAAGGTTAAGGGACAAATTGATGGAAATGGATGTACTTAATGACACCAAAAATATGTCTGCCATTGAGCAATTAGCTATATTTCTCCTCGAGGTTGGACATGGAGTTGGCAATAGATTACTCAGAGAATGGTTCCAACATTCAGGAGAGACGATAAGTCGGCATTTTAACAATGTACTCATGGCAGTGTTATCCTTGCGCCATGACTATATTAAGAAGCCGTCTGTTGAAGATCCAGTACATCCAAAAATTCGATATGATCCTAAATTTTTTCCCTTCTTCAAGGTGATGAACTTTATGATCATGAGCAAATAGACATGCATTAATTGATTCTTTCGAATGTTTGTTAATTGTTATTAATTATGCTTCTGCTTTGTCAGCAAAATGCATTGGGTGCAATTGATGGCACACATATATTTGCAAAGGTTCCGGTGGCTGACCAACCTCGTTATCGAAATCGGAAGGGTGAAACATCCCAGAATGTCATGGGATGTGTAAATTTTGATCTAATGTTTAGTTATGTTGTTGTGGGTTGGGAGGGATCAGCTGTAGATATGAAAGTCCTCAGGTGGGCACTTGAAAAAGGTGGATTTAACGTAGCAGAAGGTAAATGTTATCCAATTGATAGATCTGTCTATGTTCCGTTCCCCATACTTATTAGAATTCCATCTCGTTTGTTGTCATAGGAAAATTTTGGTTGGTGGATGCAGGATACGCAAACATCCCCCACTTTTTAGCACCGTACCGCGGCACAAGATATCATCTGCCAGAGTACAGAGGTAATAGGAGAAGGGTTGCACACAGGGATAAAAAGGATTTGTTCAATCATAGGCACGCACAACTACGCAATTGTGTTGAGCATGCTTTTGGTGTCCTGAAATCATGTTTCACAATTTTGGTAAAACGTCGTAATGATCCAATTAAGACACAAGCTAGAATTGTAATGGCTTGTTGTGTGCTCCATAATTTCATTAGAAGGGAGCAAGGTGTTGATTTAATTTTCAACAAGCCGAAGATGACGTGGACAATCCCGGTGATGAGGAGGTCGATGAAGAGGATAATGTCAGTAGGACAGAGGCTACCAGAGGGGAAAGATTCCGGGAACGTTTGGCAACTCGCCTTTGGGCCCATCATAGTTCACGGGGGTATTTATTACACTGTTAACCTAATTTATAATATTTTATATCCTTCACAGTTATGTTTACACGTAACCTATAACTTGTCTATTGCAGGCGTCGTCAGGTGGAATCTCAAAATGACGAGTGATATTATGATATTGTCATTTTTAATTAGTCAATTTTACATGTTGTGTAATTAGACATTATATATGTTGTGTACTTGGACACAATTATTCTCTGTCAATTGTTTTATGTTTAGTTGTTTTTGATTTGGAATGTGCATATAAAACATAATTTCCTTGACAGTTTCTCAGATATGACTTTTGCTCTTTTTTTGGGGGGGGTGACCTTCAAACTGACAAATTTATACTCTGCAATCTGCTCCCTATCTTGGATATGGTCATTTGAACACTCACTTAATTTTTTGGACTAGCCTGGCTCAATTGCCACTACATATGGGTTTCAGGCTACTACACTGCACAACATGCGTGGTCGATGCAGCAATTTTACATGCTTCGTTTTGGATCTAGATGTTATTTCTCTGTGCTCATATTTACTATTTTGGTGTTGGACTTGTACACTTACATGAATATTATCCTTGCATAGGAGGTTGGGCTATGATGATGGGAAGGAGCATTGATGTCATGAGGAGGACTGTGGGGGCATCGCATTCCATTCCCCTATTTGTAGGCCCCGCCGATGATAGTGGGTTGGATGGCCTTATGTCAGCCCCTACTATGAGGTTGGATGGTGTTACTGTAGGGGTTGTATGGGAGGTGACTACAGCACTTGTCTTCCAATGATTGTCATTTATGAAAATTTTCATCTGAGCCAAATAACATGACATATCAAATACAAGTCCTTGACCGATGCTTCATTATAATTTTAAGTGTTTATAACATAATTCTTTTTCAGGATAAAACCAGTAGGATTCAAAATTAATGGGTGAGGCAAAATATGATCCTATTCAGTGTCAATGTGGCATAAGGGAATGTGTTATCAAGATGTCTCAAAGTAGCAAGAATCCCCAACGTCCCTATTATTGTTGCCCACTTGGCGTATGTTATTTTTACCCTACCGTACTGTTTTGGTTTACATGTTATGTATGTCATTTTCTCATGTACATTTGCTCACAGCTTGAGAATGATAAGTCATGTCGGTTCTTCATGTGGATGGATGAAGTATTGTGGCAAAGGACCTTGTAGAAGGCGGACCTCAAACACTAGTAAGAATAAGGGGAAAATATTTTATGTATGTCGAGAATCTAAGGTACGTGGCTAACATTATTCATGGTTATTGTTCTTACATTATTTATGAAATGTGTCTAATGTGAATATCTTTTAATTGTAGGCTGACAAAACAACATCAGGTTGCGGGTTCTTCATGTGGGCAAAAGATATGTCAACGGTATGGACTAATTTATGTTTTCAATGTGAATGTTTAATTATACACAGTGGAGTGTGAGCTGTGCTAGGGTTAAATTTCTCCTCCATGTCTCATAATCAGCCAAATAACCTTTATTATGTACAAACATCCGTATCTTTATAAAAAATGATTGCAGACATTACTAGATTTGTATTTACTGTAAATAAAAAATAAATGCCATAATTCCAACATAGCAGAAAATATCATAGATTCTATCACGGAACAAGAAGGCTTTTAGTTAATACAATTTGATTCTTTGAGGTGAGTCTTTGTGCTTCTTAATTTAATGGTTGCGCACATTTGATTATCGCCATTAGCAAGCTGCCTCTTACTTTGGAAGTCTTCATGTAGTTCTGAAATATGAGAACTTTTTCTATTTCTTGCTGGAAGTTTAATTCTGTACTATTCAAGGGACAACCCAATTATGTAGTTCTGAAGATCTTGGAGTATCATAATTCATAGGATGGATGGCACGATCTGCTCTGGAATCACGTCGACTCTTCGGCCATCAATGTGGACTCGAATGCCTTCGATCAGAACTGAATTGCTGGTGTTGGAGATCTGGCCCCTGGGAGCAGCAACATTCTTTTGGCTCCTTCTTCTGCGGGATGCCGACTTCTCGCTAATAGAGCCCATGTCGAAACGGACGTGGTGGACAAAATAGCCCATGGTCTCGACTATCGCGCGGTCAGCAGTAGTTGCTGGCGACCCAAAAGCAACATGTTTGGTGGTAGAAGCCCCCGTGGCGGGGATATAGGCTTCGACAGGCATGGGCCCCTCGATCTACAGTAAGTTGAGAAAAGCCACCCCAGGAAGTTGGGGAAGCCCACCACCGGAGGAAAATTGCCGAACTTGATCGACACTGCGAGGTAACCATGGTTGGCATGGCTTGCAACGACTAACAGTCCGAAGCTGACGGCCATTGTAATCGTCAGAATATGATCCTGCAATTGCAAGTAGAACGGTTAGAATTTCAAGAGGAGGCTATAGGGCTCCTTATCCCGGCGAGGAGATGAAGGGAAGTTTGGTCCCACCTGGCATGCCAGACTTGTGGATGCACTTTTGGAACACTTATTTTGTTTAATTTGTTATTTGTTTGTTCATTCGCTTATTCAGTTTATTTGTACGAGGGCGTGCCAGTCACCTAGGTTACGATTTATTCGGGCTTCAAGGAAGCCCTTGGTGCGCTCGATCTGATTAGTTAGACGATTGTGTGTGTCATGTCGGGACAAAGAACCCGCCGCACCGTAAAGGTCACGACGTTAATTACATCCCCTCGGAGAGGGGAAAACTCTTGATTAGTCACCAGGAAAAGGGGCCCTACGGCCTGAAATTCATATTAACGAAATGAGAGAATGATATCTCGAGTTGCGTTTAAACAAACCCCGCATTGGGGCGTAAACGTTCACAGATATATGTCGGTCACTCGCGGACCATTTCATGCTCGAACAGAAGTCCTTGTTTGTAGCATAAAAGACGGTGACAAAACTACACAGATGTCTGCTGCGAACATGGCAAGTTTAATGAGAATGCGGGGTTGGATCTCGGTAGAGACGGGTCAAGTCCGACGAACTATCGGCCTGAGGCAGTGCCGGATCGTGGTCATAACAGGATGGTTCCCATGGTCCACATCTGACTTAGCGGGGCGTCATTAATATTCTTTTCACACCGAGTCCGGGAGAGCAGAAGTTCCGAGACATTCGTGGTATGCCATTCTAGTTGTTAAATTTCATTGTCTATTCACACACACGGGTGGTTTATTCTATTTATTTATTTTCATCCCTTTTTTATTTGATTGATTATTATTTTTTACCTTGTAGAAGGCACGCCGGTTCAAGGAAGGCATGGGAGCAAGGCTAAAATGACGTGGGAAAGGGGGCGCGTCGGTTTAGGGGTCTAAGAGGGCACGTCGGTTTAAGCAGTAGAAGGAGCGTGCCGATTAGGCAGCAAGAAGGAGCGCGCTGGATTAGGCAGTAGGAAGGAGGGCACCGGATTAGGCTAAAAGAAGTAGTGCGCTGGTTTAGGCCCAAAAGGGGGGCGCGTCGGTTTAGGCTGATTTCGCGAAGTTGAGATTTGAGAGGGGGACTAACCCAACGTGCCGCTTTGGGCGCTGGATTAGGCCACGTCGGGTCAAGGGAAAATTCAACGGAGTCTTGGATCTGATTCCCCCTTTTTGTTCACTTGGCAAGATGAGTTAATAAGAAGGTTTAAGTACAGGTTGCAGTGGTTTATTGTGCAAATGTTCGGGAACTCAGAAGGTCTGTGTTATGTCAAGTTCACAGGAGTTCAGACACACATTGTTTCTTGTACGCAGAGAGCTCTTTTCATTCCCATTCGTGTTCCTGGCAAAAAAATGGGCAGCACCTCCCTCGGACTGGGGTTTGCGAGGTGTGAAATAGAGAATCGTCAAACGGAATGCTCCGGGACGACCCCCAAAATTTGGGTGAGCCAAAGATAGCTGCCCGATGACCTAGAGGTGAGCATAGAAGCCTGAGGGCTAGCCTTCGAGGGGTTCCAGCGACTCACGGGCCATAGCTCTAGAGGAGTTTCATAGGGATGGATGTTCGCCATGTTGTTGAACAAAAAGGCTATAGATGTTCACCCTCCAGACGGATCCCCTCAAAAGCCATGCCATAGAGAGGCCGGCTTCTAAGAGCCCTGGATGATTAGAAGATAGAAAGAGGGGAAATGCTGATAAGGTTGAACACAACATATAATTATAATAGCCTTTCTTTTCATTCACTCATAAGAGAAGGGGGGTATATGGGGGAACAAAATACAAGAGGGGAATCTACCCCATAACAATGGAAAACAACAGAAAAGAAAAGGTAGGTACATCGGTGGGAGGGGAGCAGAGCCCAAGCTCCTCCCCCCCAAGCTCACCTCTCTTCTCCCACTCTCTCTCCCTTTTCTTCACTTCGTAGACGCAGGTGCATGTAACCCTTTTTTTTCTCAGCCGACCTCTCTTCTGTTTTCCAACCTCTTTCTTGAGCGGAGCTCACTTCCTTTTATAATGCCCTCCCCCGGTGGGAACTCCATCTTTCCCCCTCTCTTTACCCTTCTCTAAGCCGTCGAGTGGCATGCGGATAGGGGGGGCGGTAGAGTAGGGAAGGTGCCTCTATGGGATTGGTCGACGGCGACGGGCGGACGTCGATGCTTCGTTGCAGGGCTCGAAGTCTTCCATTCTTGGGGATTTGAGGCGTGTAGGCAGTTACCCGCCGGTCTGATGCAGGGGGTTCGTCCATTCCAGGCAAGGGTCCCTTTGTTCACAGAGAAAAACAGAGCATCGGACCGAGGATGGGAAGGCCATTCGGTTAAAACAGTGTGGTCGGGGGCGCGCCAGCTTAGACCATGCCGGTTTAGCAGCCAGGGGGCGCGCCAGTTTAACAGCCAGGGGGGTGCGCCGGTTTAACAGCCAAGGGGGCAGGCCGCGCCGGTTTAGCAGCCAGGGGGGCACCGCCGATTTCGGAGCCAGGGGGCATGCCGATTTAGCAGCCATGGGTAGGCCACGCCGTTTTAGCAGCCAGGGGGGCGCGCCGGTTTAGCAGCCAGGGGGGGCGCGCCGGTGTAGACCAAGGAGAGGCCGCACCGGTTTAGAAGCAAAAGGGGGTTTGCCCCAGCTCCGAACCAGGTCAGACAAACGCTTGTCCTTCATCGAGTGAGCAGCCACCCAAAGTATTTTCACCCCCATTGGGCAGTTCCTCAGCCTTCTACGGACCTTTTCGGCATGATGTGTGCCCCGATTGGGCAGTTCCTCGGTGAAATGTGCTCAGACCTTGGTTCAGCATGTACATCGACCTTGGTCTTCAAGCCTTCGTATGTAACGACCTTTGTCTTGTGAACAGTAAATGTGCACATACCTTTGTTGATGCGGGACGGATAGTGAGCCTGGGACTCTAGCTTACGGACGTCCCTAAGCGAGGGAAACGAGGGATCGTGCGCGGTTGGGAAACCGGCAATGAGCCTCGGGTATCGGCTTTTCCACGTGTACTCGGATTGAGTCACTGGACGGGTCACACTCACTCTCGCAGTGGTGATTGAAAAGATATAACGAGCTAGATTTTCCTATCACTCATACAACGGCATATAAAAATATACGAATTGAGCAAATGCGATAAAGAGGGAGGCGAGTTTATCTCCACACTCCGGGTGTGGGGAAGACGATCCCGGTCGAAACTCGTACTCTCGGTACACATTAAATAATTAATTACAGCAGTGAATTTAATTATCCACTCCACGCAGGGAGGTAAAGGGCTACAATGGGACACGGGAGTAGCGAACTCGGGTTGACGGGCAGCAAGCCGGAAGGGCTATCAGGCCAGAGACGGGCTACTGGTCCGATTCGGTACTGTTCCAACTCGGTACAGCAAGGGAACTCAGCAACTGGGATGGCGGCTTCCGATCGAATCCTTGCTGCAGCGACTGGCTGGGACAGTTTTGATGGGTTGCCGACCGATCTCCGGGAGCAGCGGTAGCCGAAGGTTAGTCGGCGTATTTTACCGGAATTAATCGGTTGACTGAGTTGCTGGCCTGTTCTCGGATCTGAAACGCGCGCCTCCACGAAAAGAATTTCTGCGGCTAGATCCAGTGTCGGATCGACGCAAAATTGGTACCGATGGATAGAGGACTCAGAGGACTACAACATATATGTATTTCAGATCCATCAAGTGAATGAATTGAAAATGAAAATGACTTTTTCCTCAAAGGTTTCTGCTGGCTCGGACTTATAGACATACAGGACAGATTGAGATCTACCTGAAAATGAATTTTGATCGACAGGAAAACAATAGATCTAGACTCCAGAAAAGTTATGGGTGGAAGAGGGGGATGTGAGGAACATGTATGAATTTTTTGGGGATTTTTGGAGATGTATAAGGGGGCAGGAAAAATAGAAGAACCGACTCCTATCTTGCAGATCTGCTGACTGGCAGACTGTCAAGGGTGGATTAAAAATATCGATAAAAATATCAAACGAGATCTGAATGGAGCAAAATCTATATTGCTGGAAATCTAACAGAAAGAGGAACAAGGTCTCAAAATCTTAACTCGATCAGAGCTGGGAGCTGGGAGAACCAACCTCTTCTTTAGCTTGCTATTCTGGAACTTGGAGTTCAGGACAACAGAGGGGATGGCGGCTTGTGGTGGCTTGCTGGCGACTCCGATGGCGGCACGAATGGCGGTGGTGGAGCTTCACACTCCAGAGGGAAGATAGAAATTGGATTCACTCTAATATTGAAGGCTTCACAACCTGGATCAAAAGGGAGAAGATGAAGAACAAGAGAAGGGAGAGAGGGGGAGGTGCGCCCAATGCTTGGCTTCACACAATTTCTTGTAATTTTTCTCATTAATTCTATCAAAAATGAAAATACAAGGGATTTATAGAAATGTAAAAAAGACCAAACCTACCCCTGGATCTAGAATTAGGGAGGGGTAAACTAGGGATAGGATATTTAATCCCTATGTGGTCAAGTGGCCACATTAAATAAAAATACAACAAGCATTAAACAATGTTAAGGGGCGGCGCCCCCTTGACTAAGGGGTTTCCACCCTTGAATTTTTCATTCTTGTCCCCCCTTGATCCAAGTCCAATGTTGGACTTTGAACCAGCCCCACATGGGCCCTAGAACCTAGGTGGACCAATGGGGAAGAGGGTGGGGGACCCTGTTGGACCCATTGTCAATTTACATAGAAACCCAAAGACTTTAAAGACTAGCCATTTGGATTATAATACCTTACAATTGCACACCCAATTAGCCAAGGGTATAAATACAAACAAATGGATACAAATACAAAATAAAAATATTAGTGTCTGATGTTGATTCCCATCAATTTGCCCCGGGTGGGAAGAACTCGACCCCGTCGAGTAAGAGGTGCGGCTGCTCGTGTGGCTCCTGCGGACTTGTCACCGACCAGGAAGCACGGAGTATGCTCCACTCCAAGTAATCGTCACCTTCTCATCCGTATATATTCGATATGCGCATGCTGCTGTGGGAATGAGGCTAATGGTTGACACTCCAGGGTGGGGTCACTCTCAAAGGAAGGAGACGGCTCAATGACTCACTAGGAATCACCACTGGATCCCTTTATGTGACTAGATTCGATATGTTGAGGTAGAGGCGATCCCAAATTCTGGCAAGTCTGCAACGTACGCATTAGATCCGACTTGCCTCACACTCGAGAGGGACTGACAACTCAAGCTGACATGAGACCGACTCGACTCGATGTATGCATATGCACTCGACAGATAAACTGTACGAAACAAAGACTCACACATGACCCTAAACAAACCCACTATTAGTCCGACCCATATACATGCAATGGTGGACCAGGACATCCGAATGTGTGCCATGCATACACTAGATGCAATCGATGGTTGACGGAATGGGGGAGTCCTAGACATCCTAATCTGTCCCTAGCATGCGGTTGGCTATTGGATTTGGGAGACTTGGGAGGGCTAGGAGAGTCGAATACTCCTTCTTCATCACCCTTATATGATAACCGTGGAACGGTCCCCTGGCTGAGTGTAGGTGGACTGGCCGGGGGGGTAGGGGTGTGATAGGGGACTTCCCTAACAAGGTAGAATGGTGGTGGTGGGTGACGAGGCTCACTAAGGAAGGGGTCGAAGAATGTGTGACCCTTCGATATGGATTCCCCCATGACACGGTCCCAAGTTTGAGATTCTTGAAGGTATAGGTGGTCACCTTCATGCACTAGGCTAAAGGGGACCGTGATCTCATATAGAAGGTATGGTTCCTCCCTCGGGGTAAATGGAATGAAGTTTGGCTCGGCTGGCATGGGGAGGAATAATAGAACTTCCGTGGTGACATGACCCACGGTGCACATGGAGGTAATGGACCCTAAAGCTAGATGTGTGAAGCTACGACGATTGGGTTGGTCGAAGCCTCGGGCAAACATACACGTCAACTTCAATTGCCAGTCTAATCCCTTAATAAGGTCATCCAATGTATCAGCATAGTGACTAGACCGGAATGTTGTGTGGAATGAGTTGATGGGCACTATTTAGAGTGCGGGATCCATGGATGGGTAGAAAAAGGCTTTAGGGATCAAGCCTTGCTTGAGCCAGCCAAAAAGTGGCTCGGTGATAAAAAGCTTTCCCGTTAGAAACACGGGTGGCTCCAAATGAGGTGGCTCCGAATAAGGATCAGAAATAGGTGGCATAGGAGCTCTAGGGGAAGGGTTCCCCGGCTGGGGTGGGGAAGGCCGCGGGGTAGGAGCGTCCTACCTCGGGGGCTCATGTGGCCATCCGACCGGCTCGGCACTCGGCTGATAGGTAGATGCTCGCCGAAGGGAACCATCAAACATTGACTCGAAAGGATCAACCTCTAGAGCGACCATATAAGACTGCGCCAGAGTGGTCGCATCGCAGTAAAGCAATTCAAACTGGAACTGAAGCCGCAAACCTCTCCGGAACTGAAATGCGGTCGTGGTGCTCTCCTCTCCAACTCCATATTCCAACCGGTACTTATCATAGTCCCGAATGTACTCAATCACGGACTTATTGCCTTGGAGGGGTCTGATCGGGGTGCATGGGTTGGCCATAGTTGCACATAAGATGAGAATTGGTTCCCCTAGGAGTGGGCATGCATTGGAACACCTCTTTTTTAATTTATTTATTTTTATTTTATGCAAAATTTTTATGCAAGACTAATGCAAGCACCTATACACGACTCTAAATGGTAAAAGGAGTAAAATGCGGACTCGAATAGAAACTTAGACTCAACCCATATCTGATACGTGGCGGAGGTATGATCCGAAGATAGAACTCACGCAAGTGTGCTACCTTCCCGATAGGAGTAACCTATCATTCCGGGAACACCTTTTGATATACCGGGTATAGGAATTCAAATGCAAACTTTGGACCGACTAGACTCTCTCTAGACTTAAATGACTTTTTTTATGTTTTAAACAACGACTACCCTAGACTCAACCTTCCGCTCTGATACCAATTTGATGTGGGACGGACATCGAACCTGGAACTCTAGCTCGCGGACGTCCCTAAGCGAGGGAAACGTAGGATCGTGCGCGGTTGGGAAATCGGCAATGAGCCTCAGGTATCGACTTTTCCACGTGTACTCGGATTGAGTCACGGGACGGGTCACACTCACTCTCGCAGCAGTGATTGAAAAGATATAACAAGCTAGATTTTCCTATCACTCATGCAGCGGCATACGAACATATACGAATTGAGCAAATGCGATAAAGAGGGAGGCGAGTTTACCTCCATGCTCCGGGTGTGGGGAAGATGATCCTGGCCGAAACTCATACTCTCGGTACACAGTAAATAAGTAATTACAGCAGTGAATTTAATTGCCCAGTCCACGCAGGGAGGTAAAGGACTACAATGGGACACGGGTGTAGCGAACTTGGGTTGACGGGCAGCAAGCCGAAAGGGCTTTCGGGCCAGAGACGGGCTACTGGTCCGACTCGATACTGTACCAACTCGGTACTGCAAGGGAACTCAGCAACTGGGACGGTGGCTTTCGGTCGAATCCCTGCTGTGGTGACTGGATGGGACGCTTCTGATGGGTTGTCGACCGATCTTCGGGAGCGGCGGTCGCCGAAGGTGAGTCGGCATATTTTATCGGAATTAACCGGTGGACTGAGGTGCTGGCTTGTTCTCGGATCTGAAACGTGCGCCTCCACGAAAAGAATTTCTGTGGCCAGATCCGGTGTCGGATCGACACAAAATTGGTACCGATGGATAGAGGACTCAGAGAGATACAACATATAATTATTTCACATCCATCAAGTGAATGGATTGAAAATGAAAATGACTGTTCCTCAAATGTTTCTAATGGCTTGGACTTACAGACACACTGGACGGACTGAGATCTGCCTGAAAATGAAGTTTGACCGACAGGAAAACAATAGATCTAGACTACATAAAAATTATGGGTGAAAGAGGGGGATGTGAGGAACACGTATGTTTTTTTTGGATTTTTGGAGATGTACAAGGGGGCGGGAAAAATAGAAGAGCCGACTCCTATCATGCAGATCTGCTGACTGGCAGACTGTCAAGGGTGGATTAAAAATATCGGTAAAAATATCAAACGAGATCTGAATGGGGCAAAATTTGTATTGCTGGAAATCTAATAGAAGGAGGAACAAGCTCTCAAAATCTTAACTCGATCAGAGCTGGGAGCTGAGAGAACCAACCTCTTTTTTAGCTTGCTGTTCTGGAACTTGGAGTTCAGGACAGCAAGGGGGATGGCGGCTTGTGGCGGCTTGCTGGCGGCTCCGATGGTGGCACGAACGGCGGTGGTAGAGCTTCACACTCCAGAGGGAAGATAGAAATTGGATTCACTCTAATATTGAAGGCTTCAACGCCCGGATCAAAAGGGAGAAGATGAAGAACAAGAGAAGGGAGAGAGGGGGAGGTGCGCCCAATGCTTGGCTTCACACAATTTCTTGTAATTTTTCTCATTAATTCTATAAAAAATGAAAATACAAGGGATTTATAGAAATGTAAAAAAGACCAAACCTGCCCCTAGATCTAGAATTAGAGAGGGGTAAACTAGGGATAGGATATTTAATCCCCATGTGGTCAAATGGCCACATTAAATAAAAATACAACAGGCATTAAACAATGTTAAGGGGGGCGCCCCCTTGACTAAGGGGTTTCCACCCTTGAATTTTTTCATTCTTGTCCCCCCTTGATCCAAGTCCAATGTTGGACATTGAACCAGCCCCACATGGGCCCTAAAACCTAGGTGGACCAATGGGGAAGAGGGTGGGGAACCCTGCTGGACCCACTGACAATTTACATTGAAACCCAAAGACTTTAAAGACTAACCCTTTGGCTTATAATACCTTACAATTGCACACCCAATTAGCCAAGGGTATAAATACAAATAAAAGGACACAAATACAAAATAAAAATGTTAGTGCCCGGTGTTGATTCCCATCAATTCTCCCCGGGTGGGAAGAACTCGACCCCGTCGAGTAAGGGGTGCGGTTGCTCGTGTGGCTTCTACGGACTTGTCACTGACTAGGAAGGACGGAGTATGCTTCACTCCAAGTAATCGTCACCTGCTCATCCGCGTATATTCGATATGCGCATGCTTCTGTGGGAATGAGGATAATGGTGGACACTCCAGGGTGGGGTCACTCTCAAAGGAAGGAGACGGCTCAATGACTCACTAGGAATCACCACTGGATCCCTTTATGTGACTAGATCCGATATGTTAAGGTAGAGGCAATCCCAAATTCTGGCAAGTCTACAACGTACGCATTAGATCCGACTTGCCTCACTCGAGAGGGACTGACAACTCGAGCTGACATGAGACCGACTCGACTCGATGTATGCATATGCACTCGACAGACAAACTGTACGAAATAAAGACTCACACATGACCCTAAACAAACCTACTGTTATTCCGACCCATATACATGCAATGGTGGACCAGGACATCCGAATGTGTGCCATGCATACACTAGATGCAATCGATGGTTGACGGAATGGGGGAGTCCTAGACATCCTAATATGTTCCTAGCATGCAGTTGCCTGTTGGATTTGGGAGACTTGGGAGGGCTAGGAGAGTCGAATACTCCTTCTTCGTCACCCCTATATGATAACCGTGGAACGGTCCCCTGGCTGAGTGTAGGTGGACTGGCCGGTGGGGTAGGGGTGTGATAGGGGACTTCCCTAAGAAGGTAGAATGGTGGTGGTGGGCCACGAGGCTCACTACGGAAGGGGTCGAAGGGATCAAAGAATGTGTGACCCTTCGATATGGATTCCCCCATGACACGGTCCCAAGTTTGAGATTCTTGAAGGTATAGGTGGTCACCTTCATGCACTAGGGTAAAGGGGACCGTGATCTCATATAGAAGGTATGGTTTCTCCCTCGGGGTAAATGGAATGAAGTTAGGCTCGGCCGGCATGGGGAGGAATAAGAGAACCTCCGTGGTGACATGACCCACGGTGCACACGGAGGTAATGGACCCTAAAGCTAGATGTGTGAAGCTACGACGATTGGGTTGGTCGAAGCCCCGGGCCAACATACACGTCAACTTCAATTGCCAGTCTAATCCCTTAATAAGGTCATCCAATGTATCAACATGATGACTAGACCGGAATGTTGTGTGGAATGAGTTGACAGGCACTATTTGTAGTGCGGGGTCCATGGATGGGTAGAAAAAGGCTTTAGGGATCAAGCCTTGCTTGAGCCAGCCAAAAAGTGGCTCGGCGATAAAAAGCTTTCCCGTTAGAAACACGGGTGGCTCCAAATGTGGTGGCTCCGAATAAGGATCGGAAATAGGTGGCAAAGGAGCTCTAGGGGAAGGGTTCCCCGACTGGGGTGGGGACGGCCACGGGGCAGGAGCGTCCTGCCTCGGGGGCTCATGTGGCCATCCGACCGGCTCGGCACTCGACTGATAGGTAGATGCTCACCGAAGGGCAGCATCAAACCTTGACTCGAAAGGCTCAACCTCTAGAACGACCAGATAAGACTGCGCCAGAGTGGTCGCATCGTGGCAAAGTAATTCAAACTGGAACTAAAGCCGCAAACCTCTCCGGAACTGAAATGCGGTCGTGGTGCTCTCCTCTCCTACTCCATATTCCAACCGGTACTTATCATAGTCCCGAATGTACTCAATCACGGACTAATTGCCTTGGAGGGGTCTGATCGGGGTGCATGGGTTGTCCATAGTTGCACATAAGATGGGAATTGGTTCCCTTAGGAGTGGGCATGCATTGGAACACCTCTTTTTTTAATTTATTTATTTTTGTTTTATGTAAAACTTTTATGCAAGACTAATGCAAGCACCTAGACACGACTCTAAATGGTAAGAAGGAGTAAAATGCGGACTCGAATAGAAACCTAGACTCAACCCATATCCGATACGTGGCGGAGGTATGATCCAAAGATCGAACTCATGCAAGTGTGCTACTTTCCCGATAAGCGTAACCTATCATTTCGGGAACACCTTTTGATATACCGGGTATATGAATGCAAATGCAAACTTTGGACCGACTAGACTCTCTCTAGACTTAAATGACTTTTTTTTCTTTTTTAAACAACGACTACCCTAGACTCAACCTTTCGCTCTGATACCAATTTAATGTGGGATGGACAGCGAACCTGGAACTCTAGCTCGTGGACGTCCCTAAGCGAGGGAAACGTAGGATCGTGCGCGGTTGGGAAATCGGTAATGAGCCTCAGGTATCGACTTTTCCGCGTGTACTCGGATTGAGTCACAGGACGGGTCACACTCACTCTCGCAACGGTGATTGAAAAGATATAAGAAGCTAGATTTTCCTATCACTCATGCAGCGGCATATGAAAATATACGAATTGAGCAAATGCGATAAAGTGGGAGGCGAGTTTACCTCCACGCTCTGGGCGTGGGGAAGACGATCCTGGCCGAAACTCGTACTCTTGGTACACAGTAAATAATTAATTACAGTAGTGAATTTAATTACCCAGTCCATGCAGGGAGCTAAAGGACCACAATGGGACACGGGAGTAGCGAACTCGGGTTGACGGGCAGCAAGTCGGAATGGCTTTCGGGCCAGAGACGGGCTACTGGTCCGACTCGGTTCCGACTCGGTACAGTTCCAACTCGATACAGCAAGGGAACTCAGCAACTGGGACGGCAGCTTTCGGTCGAATCCTTGCTGTGGTGACTGGATGGGACGCTTCTGATGCGTTGCCGACCGATCTCCGGGAGCGGCGATCACCGAAGGTGAGCCGGCGTATTTTATCGGAATTAACCGATGGACTGAGTTGCTGGGCTGTTCTCAGATCTGAAATGCCCGCCTCCACAAAAAGAATTTCTGCGGCCAGATCCGGTGTTGGATCGACGCAAAATTGGTACCGATGGATAGAGGACTAGGAGGGATACAACATATAATTATTTCGCATCCATCAAGTGAATGGATTGAAAATGAAAATGAAAATGACTATTCCTCAAATGTTTCTGATGGCTCGGACTTACAGGCACACAGGACAGACTGAGATCTGCCTAAAAATGAATTTTGACATATAAGAAAATAATAGATCTAGACTCCAGAAAAATTATGGGTGGAAGAGGGGGATGTGAGGAACACATATGATTTTTTGGGGGATTTTGGAGATGTATAAGGGGGCGGGAAAAATAGAAGAACAGACTCCTATCCTGTAAATCTGTTGACTGGCAGACTGTCAGGGGTGGATTAAAAATATCGGGAAAAATATCAAACGGGATCTGAATGGGGCAAAAGCTATATTTCTGGAAAGCTAACAGAAAGAGGAACAAGTTCTCAAAATCGCAGCTCGATCAGAGCTGGGAGCTAGGACAACCAACCTCTTCTTTAGCTTACTATTCTGGAACTTGGAGTTCATGACAGCAGGGGGGATGGCGGCTTGTGGTGGCTTGCTGGGGGCTTCGATGGCGACGCGAACGACGGTGGTGGAGCTTCACACTCCAGAGGGAAGATAGAAATTAGATTCACTCTAATATTGAGGGCTTCACACCCTGGATCAAGAGGGAGAAGATGAAGAACAAGAGAAGGGAGAGAGGGGGAGGTGCGCCCAATGCTTGGCTTCACACAATTTCTTGTAATTTTTCTCATTAATTCTATCAAAAATGGAAATACAAGGGATTTATAGAAATGTAAAAAAGACCAAACCTACCCCTAGATCTAGAATTAGGGAGGGGTAAACTAGGGATAGGATATTTAATCCCCATGTGGTCAAATGGCCACATTAAATAAAAATACAACAAGCATTAAACAATGTTGAAGGGGGGGCGCCCCCTTGACTAAGGGGTTTCCACCCTTGAATTTTTTCATTCTTGTCCCCCCTTGGTCCAAGTCCAATGTTGGACTTTGAACCAGCCCCACATGGGCCCTAGAACCTAGGTGGACCAATGAGGAAGAGGGTGGGGGACCCTATTGGACCCACTGGCAATTTACATAGAAACCCAAAGACTTTAAAGACTAACCATTTGGCTTATAATGCCTTACAATTGCACACCCAATTAGCCAAGGGTTTAAATATAAACAAAAGGACACAAATATAAAATAAAAATATTAGTGCCCGGTGTTGATTCTCATCATTTGTCCAGTTGATAACTTGAGGTAGCATCGACCTTTGTTCTATGCTAACTTGATATGCATCGACCTTACGTCTTAAATAGTGGCTATGCACCGACCTTATAGTGCACAACTGCTTCATATGCATTGACCTTTTGAACTAAAAGAAGCATGTGCACTGACCTTTATACTTATGTGCTAATGTGCACCGACCTTCTAGTGTAGGGCTTCTACATGTGCATCGACCTTGGCCGCATGCTAACTGAGATAGCATCGACCTTAGCTCTTCTGAGACTGAGGTAGCATCGACCTTACTTCTTCCTTGATAGTGATGTGCATCGACCTGTCTTCTTCATGAAATGAAATAGCATCGACCTGTCTGTGTGAACATGAAGCTTTCAGCTTGATTTCTGTGCTGCCAACTACCTCGTTTTCTGTGCACCTATAAGTAATATCACCTGCCTTGATTTTTATGCAACTTGATTTTTCCTTCAAACTTTGCTTACACAGAATCTTGCCAATGCTGTCATGACCTGAAGTATATGAATGTGGATTTATCAATTGCAGGTCAGACTTATCAATGAGTCATAGTCAGACATCATCAAAATAATGGAATTAAGCATGTTACACACATGCCCAACATTCTCCCAGCGTTCTCTCCCTTTTTGATGATGGCAACTGTGAGTTATTATGAGTGAAGGTGAGAAGAAATATAATCATGAATTTAAGCACAATGACTTTTACATAAATTCTCTCCCCATAGAAGACTCTCCCCTTTAAGCATTCCCTAGTTAATGACACCTATAATTCTCTCCCCCTTTGACATCATCAAAATAACACAATAGAGAGAATATATGGCACAGTTAGGAAGAAGGGAGTAAGGTAGAGATTATTAGCACAGGATGTATAGAGTGAAAGTAAGTATATACCTGTAGGGAGCAATTAAAAATGCAGCAGCCTGAGATACCTTCTCAATGTTCCAAAAAGATGATGTGGAATTACATGCCAATGGTTGGACACTGATTAAAGTTTACAATTGTTGAGTCCCTGAAGGTTCTCTTGTTGGGTCCCTCATGAATGCAAGTAATGCAAGTATTATGCAGAGAGAAGACCGTTTAGACAAGGAGATGGTACCACTTGTTAGAGAGTGATGCTGAGTGTTTATAGAGTAAGTGATACCATTGATAATGACTAGCACAATGTAAATAGATAGGTCCTTTGGCATGGCAGAAGTCTATTTAAACGAATAGGCATCATATGCCATGAAGGCACAACACAACAACATATAGTGAATCATGAGAGGCAGACATGTGCATGACATTTAACCATGGCAATCATGATGCAGTATGAGAGAGACACAGCAGCCAGAAAAAAAATTTGATTTGAAGGTTTTTCAAATTTTTACTAGTTTTCTATTTTTTAGATTTTTTTGAGTTTTCTATGCAATGCATGGAGATGGAAAATGCACACTAACCATATGCTGGTCGAACAGAAGACAATAGCTTTAGGGACAAGATACCACTAGTTGATGAGCAAATATCGAACAAGGTTATGTCTCTTCGCATAGCAGAGGCAGATCACGACACAAGAGCAACATGAACAGAGTTATGAGAGGCAAATAGATGCAGGAGATGTTATCATAGCAACATGATGCAATTCGAGAGTAATATAGCAGCCACATCACAAATTTGATTTCCAGATTTTTCAGGTTTTTAATGGTTTTCTGGTTTTCAGATTTTTAAGCTTTTCTATGTAGTGCATGGAAAATGCAGACCACCCATGTATGTGAAGACTGAAACCAACTGCATGGGAATCATGATACTAATTAGCCTGTTGCCAGTTGATGAGAAGGGTGATGCTAGATACCAATTGTTAAGAAAATGGTGATGCTTTCCTTACAGCTTGAGTGAATTATGCAAGTTGGTCTAGAGAAGGCAAAAATCATTGGAGCATGAAGCGACAGGAGGCCAATGTGCCTTAATGGCAGATATCAGGACAGCTAGACTGAATTCTGGTTGCAAGGGGTCGACTCTAAGGGTCGACACTTGGATATTTTTGAGGCAGAGAATCCAAGAACTAATAAGATTAGGGTTCCTCATTCTGAAGCCAAGTTCATGAATACAGAGTTACAGATTTTTCAGAATTTTCAGTTGTAGAACTTTAGTAAAGCTACCCTTAAAATAAGATTAGTTTAACACTGATAAATTCTGAGTTTTTCAATAAAACTGCTTGAAAATATCTGCATGCAATATTAATAGAAGTGAACCAGAAATTCATACTGAAACAAGGTTAACCTCCACTTACCTTACTCATTCAATTCCATTAGCTCCTTTGAGAGTTACTACGAAAAGTATTGAGATTAAACAGGCATGAAGACTAATTGGAATTCTAGAATTTCAGTAGATATGCTTTTAACTTTTGCTATCACACTCGTAATTTTCATTGAGCACAAGATGATTTTTTACAAGCATTTAAGTCCTGTCATGCCTTGTATCTTGAGGATACACATTGGTTAGACACCCGTATCCCTAGGTATTTGGTGTGACTGACTGTCATACTATAAATGGAACAGAGATAGCATTGTCACCTCATGACATATCAAACCTCATATTGTTGATGAGGGGACACATTTCTCAGCAACTTTGCCATTGCTCTACCTTGATTTTTCTTTAATATCATAGCAGAGTTAACAAGGGCACTTCATGACATATCTTACCTCATTTCTTTTATGAGGAGACATATTTCTCAGTGAACCAGTGCCATTGCTCTAACACAATTAGCTCTAATAAGTTCTAGCAAATCAGATTGTTTAAAGACAATACTTAGCTAAAGTTTCTCAATCAAGAAAGTCTTTGTACTAAAGCTAAACTTTCAGATATAAGAAGGCATATCATGTCAAAACATGAAAAGCTGGTTTAAGTCTATTAAGACCGAGTGCAACCACTTTCAGGACAATTAGACTTTAAAACTCAAGAAATCATTAATTTTAAACCAATAGCTTTCATGTTCAGGGCAGTCATAAAGTTCCATAAAGGAAGATTCTTCTAGATGATTTACTCTGATAAATGAATTCAACAACAGATAGAAAATCCTCTAAGAAGATCAAGGCATTCAAGGAATTCTAGAAGCATTCAACTAATGGATCAAGGAATAGCAGATTCCAGACAATCCAAATCAATTTAGACCCAAGATGGAATATAGTGTAACAACATTATGAAGCAGGGTCTGATTTCAGCAGAGAGGACAGATGATTACACGGTGAGATGGAATAAGGAACACTCCCCCTGAGGATATGTAGTGAGCTCAAGCTGAAATAAGTGAGATAGGACCAGTAGCCTCAAAGGAGTGTCGACACTTACTTTTCATAGTGTTGACACACTGAGCTCAGATAGAGAGCAGTTTTCGAACAGAATGAACTGAGAGTTTGACCTGAGTAGGTCTAAGGTCTACCTGATCAACTCTCCAAGAGGATGCAGTCTTTGCAAATGTCAACAAAACGAGTGCATGAACGCAGACTGAATTTTGATGTTGACTCCCCCTAAACATGTGCATGGGTTGACAATGGAGTATGCAACCTATGACTTAAGTGAACACACTATGCATTAACCAAGATACCATTGGATATGCAATCTTTGGGTCCCTTTAACATGATGTGCATTGGCGTGTATTAGACCACAATATGATGCAATCGTGGATTATTTGCAATGCATTTTAAACTGAAATGCAGATATAATTTTTAATGTGTAGATGGATACATGCTACTTACTCCCTCTTTTTGATGATTTCAATATGGTGTGCAATCAATTCTGAAATCAGTATATGCATGATAACAAATGCACATGGGTAAACTATGAAATGCAGGAACTCCCCCTGACTTTATGAATTGAATGTCTGAATTCTGAGTGCAGCATATGCAATGAAATCAATGGAGGGAATGTGATGAATTATTCATATGAACATCTAGACTGTTCTAATGATTGGTTGACCCTTGGTACCTGGCTGAGAACTGACATTTTAAGACCACCTCACGCATGATGTGGCCGGGTTTCCAGACAGAAGAGATCTGCCCTTCTCTCAGTTTACCATTTTTATATACCAAGAGGTCATGCAGAGTTGGGTCCCTTGATCATGAAATGTATGATAATGCATGAAATTCCAAGATGATGCTTAGTGACCACAACACGTATAGATTCAACCATATGCTATGCATTTCTACACTTAGGTCCAAACTCTTAAACTCCCCCTTTGTTAAATGCTCATGGAAGTTAAGACAGACAATCAGCATATTATCAGTCCACATGAGTGATGAGTTGAGATGTGGGTGTGTAGCCATAGCCCATGGCAGACTTCATCAAAAGCAATGATCATCAATGCTAAGCAAGAAGTTCACATGGCTACTAAAGGTAGCAGGAATCAAATAGCAACTCATCATCATAGCAATTTCATCAGCATGACAAATTTTTCATGGATTACACAGCTGAATTAATTGATCTCTGGTACAAGGCAGAGGTTTGGATCTGAGACCCAGCTCACGCATAGTGAGAGTTCCGAGCAAGCTTGACTTGCCTTTCTTCTCTGCACCATTTGATATACCAAAGGTCAAACATGTGTAAGCAATTAATCTAGCTTAGATGTTCATCTCACACCATGGGGGATGTTTTAGCATTTTCACGGAAGCAAATTCAGTTTGCAGAATTTTATTGGCAACAAGACAGACTTATGATGCACTATCTACATGGTTAACCTAAACATGCAGGATGATAGAGATTAAGGCGTTTATTTACATACATGTGCCTTGAGATTTTATTTACGTGAGCATCCAATGTTCAGCTCCAAGACACCCTACACTCAAAATTCTCATTTTGAGTTTATAGGTACCCAAGCTTGCGTGGGTCCTGGTTGGTTAGCAGCACTTCTAGCAAATGACTTTATTTTCTTTGCTACTTTCTGGTCATCCACTCTTATCCAAGGACAGTGATTAGATGTATGTCCATATTCACCACAATAGAAGCAATGCACAAGGAATTTACCATTCTTTCTATGTGCAGGTGCATTGAGCCTTTGTGAATGAGCATGGATGGCTTCATGTTGATCATGAGAGTGACTCCTACCTTTCAGACGCCAACTGTCTTTGACTATGTGGCCAATTTTGCCACAATGGGAGTAGCACGGAGGTGGATGTCTTCTTACAGCCATTGAGTGCGTCGACCTATCCTGATGGGTGCGTTGACGCACAGGTTCATACCTGGTCTTTTGAGCATGAGTGTGCAGAAGATGCTTTCTCCCATAGTTGACCTATCTTTTGCCTTGGCTCTTTACATTGTTCCTTCTATTTTGACATGCTCTTAGTTCATCATTCTTCAAGGTAAGACAGTCATGCATGGTGTGACCAAGCATACCATAATAGAAGAAATAAGCATTCATTTCTTGTGGGACATGGTAGTTATATGGCCTTTCCTAGCATGTATGTTAAAACCAACAAATTCATTTTTCTATTTTTGCATGGGAGCCTTCCTTTTCTTCTTACCAGTTTGTTTTTGGTTTTCCTAAACAGCATGCGATTTTGGGGGACCGCTGGAGGTGCTGGCTACGTTTGAGCCAAAGGAGGTTCATATTTTGGAGTTCTTTTTCAAGAGTAGAGATGTGCTAATCCGCTTTAGTCAACTCAGCTTCACACTCGGCCAGCTGTTCATTTAGTAAGTTATTGACAGTTTGGCAGTGATCAAATTCCTTTTGGAGAGTAATGAATTTTTCTGATTCGTCACAGCTTACACCCTTCCCTTTTTCACAAGCATTCAACTTAGCAAGCAACTCAATGTTTTCATTTTTTAGATTTTCACTCTCATTCTTAAGATTTTGATTTACTTCGGTGAGAGCTTTGTTTTCAGTCAAGCTTTGATCATTTGATGTAGATTTAGACTTATCTTGAGGCCTTCTTACGATTTCTTCTAATCTACTGATCTCAGCTTGAAGGATTCTATTTTCATCTTTTAGGCAAGCAATGGTTTCTTTATGTACATCCATATCAACCATAATAGTATCATTGAGCTGTTCAAAAGTTGAACAATTTTTACAGAAGGAACTCTCACCTTGATTGTTTTTCGTCAAATCCTTTTTCAGTTTTCAGTTTTCTGATTTTAGCTTTTTGAAGTGCTTGGTTAAATCATCATAGGCTTCTATGAGTTCTTCAAAAGTAAGGTCCTCGGATTCAGAGCTTACTTGAGTTGAGGACAGATTGCTTGACTATTCTGGTTGGTCGGCCATGAGGCATATATTCCTTTGTTCTCCTTTTTCATGGCTGTTCACCAATCTGTCCAAGATTTGTTTGGCTGTGCTGCAAGTGGACACAAGATGAGATAACCTGAAATCAACTACAACTTTTATCAAGTTAAATGCAACAAGGTTATCAATATGTTTGGTCTCTTGTTCAGAAGACCATTCATCTGGATTTTATGACAGCTCATGAGGACCAATGTATATAAGGTTCCACAATTGTGGATCTATGGATTTGACATAGACAAACATTCTCCCTAGCCATATAGAAAAATCTGAACCATCATAAATAGGCGGAGAAGCCAACAAAGCATGTGTAGCAAATGAAGCCATTTTTCTTAAAATGCACTGGGATCTTTCCCTGCAGATCGTAGGATCTGGGAATAGCAGAGCTTAACTTTGATACCACTTGTTGGGTCACGTGCGGTGCAAACGGATCTAGAAGGGGGGTTGAATAGATCCTATCAAGAACTTTGGCCTATTTAAAACTTGATTGCCAAAAGTATAAACCACTCCTATAAAGTAAATGAATCACTTAAGCACAATACACAACGGAATGAAACGGAATGGCCTAAATGGAAGTGGTAGTCCAAAGACTACACAGGTTGTGGTATAAGCTAAGGTGTTTCTCAGCAAACCTCTGATGTGTGTGTGGACAAGGTGATCCTTATTAAATGGAGGATGCTCCCTAGTGCCTGAGTGCAAAGATGCAGTAGGCAGTCAAGGGAATGCTAGTACCGTCCAAGGAATGGATGGTGTGTATGCAATAATGTGCAGTCCACAAAGTTTGAGTGTGCGATGGTAATGAACCAGATTATATGTAATGCAGCAAGCACACCAACCTGTGAATGGGGATAGAAGATATGGAGTAAGCCCACAAGATGTTCAACCCACAACACAAGGAGTTTAAGGTGGTTCGGTTGTAAACCCACAACTTACGTCCACCCCTCACCAAACCCAGTGAGGCTTTCCTGCTGACTCACAGCTTGACCGGGGACACGCCCCAAAACCATAGAACGGAGAACCCTCCGTCTGTCTTCCTACACACAAAATCGATAGGGACAGTTATCCACAGACTGGAGCACACCTCCATCTATCTTCCTACACACAAAATCGGTAGGGACTGTTTTAGGTGAACGAAAACACAGGATGAAAACTCGCTGCAAGTGCAGTGGGAAAAGCCACAATAAAACAGAAGAAATAAACACCAGTTGAAGCTATAGGTGATGATTTGAAGGCTGGTGACTGTAGCTACAAATTTCAGATCCGAAGATCTGATTATTTAGGCTCAGGTAAACTGCAGGGCTGCTCTCTCATGCTTCTCAAGGATATTCTTTGTAGATGCTCAAGGGTGTGGCTCTCTCTGGGCAGCAGTGGCAATAGTAGCAGCAACAACTTCTTCTTTTGAGAAAGCTTCATATAAATAGAGGCCCCAGGGAAACTTTTCCCACCAGAAGGTCTTCTCCCCTTGAAGCATGCGCCGATGTGAGCTTGAGTGCTTTTCCAAGTCAGTCCCACGGTAGGACGGTGGCAGGTAGATGAAGCAGACCATATCTTTCATTTTGTTACTTTTCAGATCTCATCATAAATGGTCCCTTTGACTTGAAGTCTTCTTATTGTCTGAAGTCCACTTCTGTCATGAGTACTTGTCTGCACAAGAGTCTTCATTGGGTGACATCAAAAAGGTGGCAGACTATATTGACCTTTCCCAGATAGCAAGTATTTACATTAAATGCTCTTTAGGCATGTGGTCTTCTTATTAGCTGGAGTTTACTTTCTGTCTTGCTGAGGACTGCTAGGACCGGAGTCACATGGGGTGACAGTAAAGAGGTGGCAGACTGTGAGGTGTCCTTTCTCCAGCTGGATTTCTGACAAAGGTAACTCCAAGAAGGTAGATTAAATGAGACATGATGACAGGGACAAAAGTCAAACCTGGGTACTCCATCCAGACCTCGAAATCCATGTATTTGGACACTTACGGTACCTAGTTTCTCTTTCTGGATTGCCCAATTTATTTGACAGACTTCTGGCTTGAGAGCTTCTGGAAGACCAACGTGTCGACCTGCTGAGAAGGAGGTGTCGACAGTTCTTTTGAAGTCTTCTTGTATAACTGTCTCTGGAAGCCCAAAGTGTCGACCAGCTGTAACTAAGGTGTCGACACTTCTTTAAGGATCCGGTCTTCAATGCTTTCTGGAAGAATCATGGTGGCGACCTCCTATAAATGAGTGTTGACACTTCCTTGCAGAAGAACGTTTATAACGCCCTCCGGAAGGGTCACAGGTCAACCTCCTGAGAGAGGCAGGTCAACACTTCCCTTTGACCTTCTTTGAATAGATGTCGCTTAAGGATATGTGCACCGACCTTGTAAGTGCAGAACCTCTGCATGTGCACCGACCTGGTATTGCAGGACCTCTGCATGTGCACGGACCTTGGAGTATGCATGTGCACAGACCTTGTGTGTTGAAGCAAAACATGCATCGACCTTGGTTCAGGATGTGCACCGACCTGGGTTGAGGATGTGCACCGACCTGGGTTGAGGATGTGCACTGACCTTGTACTAGAGTATGCTTAGACCTTGTAGAGAGCTGCTCAGACCTTGTTAGTGTGCTTTCATACATTTGAACGTGTTGATGCACTGACCTTGTATATTGAAAGAAACATTGCACAGACCTTGGTATGTTGAAAGGCAAACGTTGCACAGACCTTCAGCAACGTGCTCAGACCTTGTCTTCATATGTGCACAGACCTTTTCTACTTTAGAAAAGAATGTGCATCGACCTTATATACAGTCAAGCAAAATGTGCACCGACGTTAGTCTTCAGTCTTCAACATGTGCATTGACCTTAGTTCTCCAAGGACTGAATGTGCGTCGACCTTAGTTCATGTAGACAGCTTGATGTGCACCGACCTTGGTCTTACATTGGCGAAATGTTCTGAGACCTTGGTTCAGGATGTACATCGACCTTGGTCTTCAAGCCTTCGTATGCATCGACCTTTGTCTTGTGAACAGTCAATGTGCACAGACCTTTGTCCAGTTGATAACTTGAGGTAGCATCGACCTTTGTTCTGTGCTAACTTGATATGCATCGACCTTACCTCTTAAACAGTGGCTATGCACCGACCTTATAGTGCACAACTGCTTCATATGTACTGACCTTTTGAACTAAAAGGAGCATGTGCACTGACCTTCATACTTATGTGCTAATGTGCACCGACCTTCTAGTGCAGGGCTTCTACATGTGCACCGACCTTGGCCGCAGAGGTAGCATCAACCTTAGCTCTTCTGAGACTGAGGTAGCATCGACCTTACTTCTTCATTGACAGTGATGTGCATCGACCTATCTTCTACATGAAATGAAATAGCATCGACCTGTCTGTGTGAACATGAAGCTTTCAGCTTGAATTTTGTGCTGCCAACTGCCTCATTTCTTGTGCACCTATCAGTAATATCACCTGCCTTGATTTTTGTGCAACTTGATTTTTCCTTCAAACTTTGCTTACACAGAATCTTGCCAATGTTGTCATGACCTGAAGTATATGAATATGGATTTATCATTTGCAGGTCAGACTTATCAATGAGTCATAGTCAGACATCATCAAAACAATGGAATTAAGCATGTTACACACATGCCCAACATTCTCCTAACAGTGGAATTCGCCTACAACAATATATAGCTACCAAGCTAGCATTCAAATGGCACCATTCGAGGCACTATATGGGAGAAGCTACCGCTCACCTATATGTTGGAATGAAGTTGGAGAAAGGCAACTTCTAGGTCCAGAAATCATTCGAGATACTATCGAAAAGGTAAAGCTCATTCGAAAAAGACTCCATATAGCTCAAGATAGACAAAAGTCTTATGCTGATAATCAAAGGCGTGATCTGGAATTCCAAGTAGGAGACCATGTGTTTCTCAAGGTTTCTTCAGGTCGAGGTATTCGAAGATTCAGCATTAAAGGCAAGCTCACTCTAAGATTCATTGGCCCCTTTGAAATTCTCGAAAGAGTTGGTGAGGTCGCATATCGAACAGCTTTGCCTCCTCAATTAGCTAGAGTCCACGATGTATTTCATGTCTCAATGCTCAAAAGGTACATCCCTAATCCATTCCATGTTATAAGCTATGATAACTTGGAAATTCAAAAGGATTTGACGTACGAACAAAAGCCGATCAAAATAATTGAGCAAGAAGTACGTCAACTTCGGAATTAGACTATTCCCATGGTCAAAATCTAATGGAGCAAATCTTGGCCACACGAGGTGACATGGGAAACAGAAGAAGCTATACGCAAAAGATTTCCAGAGATATTTGAATGTAAGTATACTCTCCTTAAAAGACCACATTCCTTGAATTTGGGGACCAAATTCTTTTTAATTGGGGGAGGGTGTAACGCCCGAAATTTTTTTAAGAATTTTTTGGCATTAAAAATAGTTATTAAGCATTTAAAAAGGCTTAATAGACTATTAAAAAGAATTAAGAATTTATTCAACCCATTTAAAGTCCTTATATTAACCAAAGGGCTAAGCCCAAAATAGGCCCAAAGACCCAATTCTATGGCCTTTTGACCCAAGCCCATTACTAGAAACGTAATTTAGATAATTTACGGATTTAAAATAGGATAAATAAACCAATTAGGGGATAAATAGGTGATAAAAACAAAAATCCAAAAATTTTGGATTAAACGCCTAGACGTGGTCTATTGCGCGACCGCTATCTCATAATAGCGGTCCCCAACCGACCGCTACTATGATTCCGTGAATGGGGTTTTGGAAACCTTAGAAAAAATTGGATTTTTATCGAGCCTAAATGCAAGAGTTCTATGTTATCTGATGTGGTAACATGTCTAGGGCTCTATTGGGATCGATCCTACTCCTAATTAGGACTCTTAGATCGACCTAATCCCTCAAACCCTAGCTAACCCTATAAATAGAACCTAGATTTGACTTGCGTGAACCCCTGTTTTGGCTCACGTTGTTCGATGATAAGGAGACATTATTGTAGGTTGATTCTTTAGAACTTTATGTTCTCCTTAATTTTATCTAACTCACCTCTAATTTTCATAATAGAAGACCCAGCCATTGGAAAGCTAGAGCATTTGCAAGTCTCTAGTTCGGTGCAGGCTATACAGGAAACAATGCGCCTATCTAGTGAAGATCAGGAGATTAGAAGCTCTAAACAAGGTTAGTTCAAGTTGAGTCTTTAAAACTTTTGTTCCCCTTTCTATCTTCTACCAACCCTCCAAATTTCACCAACTTAGGTCAAGAGGATCAAGGATAGAGGGACGAGAAGTTGCTGGTTTAGCACAGGATGTGCAGAAACTAGGGTTGACTTCCAATCAGAAAGTTGAAGGTTAGGGACCGAATCAAAGGTAGGTTATCTCATGAAAATGCTAAATTAACATATTAGGAACAAAAGCCCTATGTTTTCATGCGATTTCATGCATTGTACTCATCGTATTTGATGTTTTATCAAGACTATGCATCTAGATTATCTCTGCATGCATATCCATGCACCTTGAAAGAAAAATGATATCTTTGGCTTAATCCACGTAACCTATGCGTCTCCATGGTTTAAGTATGTTCTATCATGCTTTACTTTTCAGTTTTATATAGTTTCCATGCATATATGGCCTTAGGTTAGGCTTATACCTCAGATTTTTCACCATGTCTGTCACAAGGACAGAAACGGTCTTCCCGCGACCGCTATAGTAATGAAGCGGTCCTCGACAGACCGTGTCTCTATAGAAACGATCCTATGGAGACCGCGCTTATACCAGTTTTCTGCACTTTGTTAACTCCAAACAGATTACAGATTGACCCTATTAAATATATGTTAAGCCTAGGTAATCGTGCCTTATTCCTAGTTATGACAGTACATTTGTGAACTTGGTTATATTGTGCACTAAACCTACTAGGTTTCATGTCTTTCATGCTTTAAATACTTATTTTTAACTTATACTATTTTATGCCAAAACCATATAGTTTGTATTAAATTGAACTTCTACATGGTTTATGGACTTTTCTTAATGAAGTTTTGATCACTGTTTTATCACGATCTCACTCTCATCTTTTGAGTCTTTTCTTAAGTACATGGCACATATTTCGATACGATGTCATTAGTTACACTGTGCACTCATAGGCACACAATCTTGGACTTGTGACCCTCGATGTTGGATATTCCTTCCACCGGACTAGGTGATCTTGTTTCAAGGCCTCCGTAAGTCTCCGTGACCCTGTGATTCCCACTAGGACGTCAAGCTGGTTGTACCCGAAAAGCCCAAATTATCTAGAAAGCACTTATCGGCGTTTTTCTGTGTCCTGGATAGATGCGGCTATCAGGCTACCGCTACTGTCACTTAGCGGTCATTCCGTGACCGCGTCCGATATTGTCACTTAGCGATCATCCCATGACCGCGTTAGTCCAGATTTCATCACTACGTCGACACTTCTTTCTTCATGCGTCGACTCTGTACAGACACGGTCCTGCCTTGACCGCCTCTGTCCAGAAACAGTCCAATAACGACCACGTCTACCCAGTTCCTATCTAACCCGAGGTTTGACCCAATGGTTGATTTTTCTAAGTTCCTAGATGGTCTATTGATGATCTAGAACCTAATACCTTCTTCAAAAGCTACCTAATGAATTATGAAAGTTAAGGAACATGCCGTTATGCTGCCGAATTTCTTATGTAGCATGCCCTTGTCATTAAATCATCCTTGACCTCATGATTCCAATTTTTGCGTGTTCTTACCTTGATATTTGTGATCATGAAACTATAGTTGAACTTGTGCATTATTGGCCGACTTTATTGATATTTCTCGTGGAAGTAGCTTGATTTGTAACTTGAAGATGCAGATCGGGCACTGATTGTATCCAAGGGCTCGACACTAGCCCCCTCGGCTGATTGTCGAAAATATGCTATAAACCATGGGGTATGATGAACACTGGCGTCGTATTGTGCCGGGAGTACTTTTTTTATAGACGAGTGAAAATCACGAGGCTCTACATGAAATTATTACATTCTTGATTACATGACTTTCTAGTGCATGACCTTCATGGTTATGAAAAGTACATTCTCGATATATGCTAGTACATTCTTGTTAATGAAAGGCCACTATACATTCTTGATTTATTATCTTCTCAATCTATATGAAATCTCATATCTTCACAATTATACCTTGTTACTTGTGTTGTTACTTTGGTTTCTTCACATGTTTTATTGTATGTATTTATCTTCTTTTCTAGAGCTAAAATGCTAATTAATTAAACATTACCTTCATGTTGATACGAAGATACCTACTGGGTAAGTGTACTCATTCCCTACTTTTTCAATCTTTTCAGGACATTCTAGCGAGTCAGATTCAGACTATTCCAGTGATAGATCCGAGAGCGAATAAAGAAGGAGCGAAGCCTTAGATTGTCATTAGTTGATAGTCAAAAGTCATGATGTAATTTTCCCTTTTTATTAAGTCAAGTGTGTCAAGGAGTCAAGTCTTAGTCTCTATTGTAAACTTTGATTATTATTCAATAAAAATAAAGGTTTTGCCTGTTGCATCCCTATGGTTTTGATGATGTCCCACACTATAAATCAATCTTCTATCTCTAGATTAATGCTGTTTCATCATGTGAGTGAGTACAGTTCAATGGCTGTCAGATAACATGCTCTACCTTAATTCTGCCTACACTCTGTCTGCACAGTCTTCACACCAGTGCGTCAACTCAGCGTGCTGATGCATCGACCCTTCAGTCATTGCATGTCTCTGTTCTCACACCTGTGCGTCAACTCAGTGTGCTGATGCGTAGACTCTTCTATTCAGGTTCTTCATTTGATTAAGTCTATACATCATCAGTTGAACGTAAAAGTAATACGTTGCAGCGTCAACTCATTGGGCTGCAGCGTCAACTCAGCATGTTTGCACTTCACCTTGAGACTTTCAAGTCTATACACCCTACACTCTTTGCAAGTATGTACAGCCTACCGTCTCATGCAGCGTCTAATGTTAAAGTCTCCACATCGCATTGCATCGTCTCTTTCAGTGTCTCACTGGTCTAGTCTGTATAGACTTTAGCGTCTCATGAAAGTCTATACAACACATCCGTTTTTAGAAGTCTGTTCACTGGCCTTTGCATTAAGCCTCAAAGTCTGTATAGTCGTGTATAGTGGATTCCAAGTCTATACATCCTTCAGCTGGATCTGTTCAAGTCTGTACATCGCCCAACTGATTTGGCAAGTCTATACAACGTGAAGTATTCACCTCGTCTTGGTTCAAGTCTATACAGTCTGAAGTCTACATTGCTTTACATCCACAGAGTCTGTACAGCCTATCTGACTTCATGGGTAGCATGCCTTTAGTGCGTTGACGCACTTGGCTGACTGCGTAGACGCAATGGTGCGTCTTTCGCTTCCTTCTTGTTCACTGCGTCGACGCTGACACAGGATGCGTTGACGCATTGGTCAGCTTGCCTAGGGAGTGAGCATTTTTCTTGAGGAGCTGAGGCGACGCTGCATGCTGGAAGCGTTGACGCCTTGGCTGTTGACCAAGGGTCTTTTGATCAGCATCAAAGTCTGACAATTGTCCACTTTTTACAAGTCTTCACATTGGGTTGTATGACCACAATCCTATACATTCTGTTATTACAACTTGAGTCTTCAGAGCTCACAGCACACTAATTACAAGTCTGTACACTGATTAGGCTTTGTGAAGTCTACACAGTGGCTGAGCAATGTGAAGTCTACACATTTATCTCCTCTAGAGGTCTATACATTGGCTAAGGGCCTTCAAGTCCATACAGAGTCATCTGATGCATGCTGTCTGAAGTCTGTACAGCATGCCTTGCTGTTTACAGCTTTCAAAAATACTTTGCACTGCGTCAACGCAGTGCATAGGCACGTAGTGTAGCGTCAACGCATTACATTGTGCATACCCTCGTAAAGTCTATACATGCGTTAAGTCTATACATTCTCTCACGATGTACACACTTACTCTGTTGATGTTTCTGAAGTATATACATCCTTGTTAATAGCCTGAACTGACTAAGTATATACATTACTTCTGTCTGTCTGCAGGCGATTCAGGCTGATGATTGGGCACGTGAATCGATGTTGGCACCTGACACGTGATCCAAGACAACATGCGCATGACACGTGGATAGCAACCTTGTCAGGATGCTGCCATGTTGTCGAAATTCAAAATGATCTGGCCAAAAGTGCATGGGCGGGAACCTGGCAGCCACACGCCATTATCTGCTATAAATATAGAGCTTCATCCTTCAGTAGAAGTTCGATCGTGAAATGAAAAAGCAGAAGTCATTGGTGAGAGTCTGCACGATCCAGAAAAGAAAAAAGAGCAGAGAGTTCCAGATCTGAGAGGAGTTTGCTCGAGAGAGAGAGAGTGTGTGTGGATTGATGAATTGCTTCACTTGAAGCTACATTTGTATTGGGTTTCAGAACCGATTTCTTCTTCATCGGTTTTTCTTTCTATCTTGCTTTCGTTTATTTTGTTCTTCCATTCTGATTTGAATTGGTTTCCCTCCGGTGTGTGGAGGAAGGGAGTACTACTCCAGTTTCCCTCTGAGTTGCAGAGGAAGAGAGATCGGTGATCTCTGGTATTGTTAGTGACAGGTTGTCATTAACAGTTTCCCTCCGTGTGTGGAGGAAGGGAGAGGATTCTCCGGTTGTGTTCTAGCTGGGAGCTAGAACAGGTTTCAAGTTCTGTGGGTAGTAGAGCTTGGTCGAGGGATTTTTTTCCCTTGGGTGTTCAAGCTGTGTGGCAGCATCTTGTATGCAGACTGAGTCTGCTGTGATCTAGCTTTGTCTAGTGGAATCCTCACTCTAGTTGGAGTGAGGGGTGGATGTAGATTGCGGACTGCAATCGAACCACCTAAAAACCGAGTGCCTCCTCTGTGGTTTGCTATTGATTTCAGTGCTCTTCATCTGCTTGTCCCTCTGCCTTCAAGTGATCAGTTCTTCACTCTCATCTATATTTCTCTGTGTACGGGTTAAGGAGGTGCGTTAGCAGTAGAATCTATTTTCCGCCTGAGTTTCTGCAAATTGGGAGTGATCTATTCATCCCCCCTTCTATATCACTCTTGCTGCGCTAACAATTGGTATCAGAGCAGGTTTACGCCATGTGGACGAACGGTCAAGGAAATGCTGGTGGTCCTAGAACCTTTATGGCCGAAGGTCAATCCATTAGTCGCCCTCCTTATTTCGATGGTAGTAACTATCTGTTTTGGAAGAACAGGATGGAAGTGTTCATCAGAGCTCAGAGTCATAAACTGTGGAGAGTAATCACGGTGGGGCCATATGAGCTGCCACCAAACGAGGATGCTTGGACAGATGACCATGTCAAGCTCTCTTCACTCAACTGGACGGCGCTGAACATAATCCAGTGTGCTGTTCATCCAGAGGAATATGCTCGTATATCTGCATACAGAACTGCCAAGCGAATGTGGGATGAGCTGTAATTGATCTATGAAGGTACAGCTCAAGTGAAAGCCTCGAAGGTAAATCTCTACACTTATAAGTATGAAATGTTTAAGATGAATGCAGATGAGAATATAACTGAGATGTATGCCAGGCTGTCTTTAATCACAAATACTCTTAAAGGGCTAGGGAAGGATCTTGCTGAGGCAGATATAGTCAGGAAAATCCTTAGATCTTTATCCCCGGCATGGCACACTAAGGCCATTGTGATTGAGGAGTCAAAAGATTTGACAGTCTTGACTGTGAATGAACTCATAGGATCCCTTATGACATATGAGATGAATTTCGAAGGAGGTGGAGAAGGAAGTGAGAGGAAGGGTAAAAATGTAGCTCTAAGAGCTTCCCGCAACAAGGGTAGTAACAGTGGGAGCAGCAGCAGTAGCCCCGAGTCTGAGTCCGAGCTTGAAGGTTTATCAAATCTCGACCAGGAGGAGCAGGCAATGCTCACTAGACAGTTCAGAAAATTTTTGAAGAAAAAGGGAAAGACCTTTAGGAAAATGAAGCCACAACCCTTTAACAAGAATGCTGAATTTACCAGTTATAGGGATAGAAATCCTAAGAAACTGACTTGTTTTAATTGTAACAAACAGGGACACATGAGAGGCGAATGCCCAGACCTCCAGAAGAAGGGTCCCTATCTTCAGAAGAAAAACATAAAGGTGCAGAAGAAGAAGAAGCCACAGGCGATGGTCTGCACATGGAGCGAGGAAGAAGAAGACCCCAAAGATGCTTCCTCAGAAGAATATGAAGATGGAATTTGCCTTATGGCAAACAGTGAAGAGGAGGTAATAAACGTTTTTGAAAATTTCTCAATTGATGACTGGGAGGATGCTTATGGTGATTTGTTAGATAAATTTAATTCTCTTAGCAAAGAGCACAGAGTTCTGAAAAGAAAATTTAACACAAATATTGAAGAACAAACTCTGGTATGTGAGGAAAATGAAAAGCTAAAAGAACAACTAGAAGAAATGACCTCACTAAGGAAAGAGAATGATAAGCTTAAGGGAGAAATTCAAGAAAGTCAAAAACAGCTCAATGAATTCAAAACTAAAATTGAAGAAAGCATGAATGAAATGAGAATGAATTCAGAGAAATATGAAGCTGTGAAGAAAGTAAATGCTGAACTCCTAAAGAATTCTGAGTTTCTTCAAAAGGAGCTGGAAGACAAACAGAAAGTCTTAGAAAAATTTGTCCAAGGAAAGACTAGCCTAGATGCTATACTAGGGACTAGGGTCAATTTCAATAAGGAAGGTCTAGGCTATGACCCAACCAACAAGAGACCCTTGTAATTCAAGACCATCACCTTCTGTCTAGAGAAGGGAAAAGAAAAGCTGGACACACCATCCAGCTCAAACAGCTCTAAGGAAACTCAAAGTCCTAAAGAAAACACAAAAACCAGTACTGGACAACCATTTAAGATTAGAATGAACTTTATGAAGAATAACATTAAGTCCACTCACCAGAACACAAATGGTAGCTGGACCAAGAAAATAAATCAGAATAAGAGCTGGAATTATAACAATCAGATGGGTCCAAACAAGACCTACTGGAGGAATAACTTTCATGGTCAAAGATATGCTAATCAACAAACCTACAGGAAATTTCCTAGGAATAGGAAGACTAATGAATGGAATAGAACTCACTTCTCCAGTTCAGCTGGATTCAACTTTAATAAACCAGAAAGGAAGGTGCCAGAGAAAACCATGCTGAAACAAATCTGGATACCTAAACACTTGATCAGAGATTTGAACAATGTCCTTGGACCCAACTCATCTTGGGTTCCAAATCACTCTGCTTGATATATTTGTGTAGGTCGGCCTGGCAGCTGAAGACAACAAGTGGTACCTCGACAGTGGCTGCTCCAGACATATGACAGGAGATCGATCCAAGTTCAGCAAGATAGAGATGAAGCTAGGGGGTCTGGTCAAGTTTGGAGGAAAGAACGGTAAAATAATTGGAGTTGGCACAGTAGGTAAGTCTTCCACAAATTCTATTGAAAAAGTATTACTTGTGGAAGGGCTTCAACACAACCTGATTAGCATTAGCCAATTATGTGACAGGGGTCACAGGGTTGTATTTGATGATAGTTCATGCAAAATCCTTGAAACAAATTCTGACATGGTTAAATTTGTAGCCAAGAGGATTAATAATGTCTACATTGTAGACTTAGATGAGAATCTGAATCTACTATTTACTTATCTGCCAATTCTGAAAATGATGCCTTTGAATGGCATAGACGTCTAGGTCATGCTAGCTTTTCAACTTTAAATAAATTGGTCAAGCATGATTTAGTCAGAGACATGCCTAGAATTAAATTCAACTCAATATCAAAAGCATGTGATGCCTGTGCTCTAGGCAAACAGACCAGAAATTCTTTTAAATTAAGATCTGAGCCATTGTCTTCTAGACCAATGGAACTTCTTCATATGGACCTTTTCGGTCCAACTAGAACTCAGAGTCTTAATGGAAACAGGTTTGGCTATGTCATCATAGATGACTTCTCCAGATATTCATGGATATTTTTCTTAGCAAATAAGAGTGATGCATTTCAAAAGTTTAATATGTTTTTCAATAAGGTCAAACAAGAAGGGAAGTACAAGGTTAGTTCTATTCAATCTGACCATGGAGGTGAGTTTGAAAACTCCATGTTTACTGATCTTTGTGACAAAGAAGGACTAACTCACAGGTTTCTTCTCCCAGGACACCTGAACAAAATGAGATTGTGGAGAGAAGAAATAGAACAGTGGTGGAAATGGCCCGAACCATCTTGATTGAAAGTAAATTACCTAGAAGGTTTTGGGCAGAAGCGGCCAATACAGCAACCTACATAATCAACAGGGCCATGGTAAGACCCATACACAAGAAAACACCCTATGAGCTTCTAAAAGGTAAGAAACCAAACTTGTTTCATTTCAGAATTTTTGGAGCAAAATATTTTATTCATAACAATGATAAGAAAGATTTAGACAAGTTTGAAGCCAAGAGTTCACCTGGAATATTCTTGGGTTACTCTGAAGTGTCAAGGGCATATAGGGTATTTAACATATCAGATCAGAAAGTGGAAGAATCTCCACACATCCTTTTTAGTGAAAAGAAAGATGTCTCTAATGTTGAAAATCTTGACAGGGATTCCAATCATGGTGGAGACTTTCTAGAAGACCAACAGGAAGAAGAGAAGACTCAGCTAAATGGAGAAATAAATTCCCCCAATCAGGAAGGGCCAAGAGAAATAGGTGAGTCTTCAACAAATATCAGATTTCTTAAAGACCATCCTTTAGATAAAGTCATAGGCAATCCTAAAGATCCTCTTCGGACTAGGTCTCATTTTAGAAATGTGAATAATGATGACTTAATTACATTAGTCTCACAAATTGAACCCAAAACAGTAGAAGAGGCCTTAGCTGATCAAGCTTGGGTCAATGCTATGAGTGAGGAATTAGGTCAGTTTGAAAGGAATAATGTCTGGGAGCTTGTCCCAAGACCAGATGGTATTAATGTCATAGGAACCAAGTGGGTGTTCAAAAATAAGATGAATGAAGATGGAATTATCTCGAGGAATAAAGCCAGACTAGTAGCCAAAGGCTACTGTCAAGAATTCGGTGTAGACTTTGATGAATCCTATGCACCTGTTGCTAGGATGGAAGCTATAAGACTGTTGCTTGCCTTTGCATGCTCTAAGAACATAAAGCTCCAACAAATGGATGTTAAAAGTGTCTTTTTAAATGGAGTCATTAAAGAAGAAGTTTTTGTTGAACAACCTCCTGGATTTCAATATTCTCCTCAACCTAACCAAGTTTTCAGGTTAAACAAAGCCTTGTATGGTCTAAAGCAGGCTCCAAGAGCTTGGTATGAAAGATTATCTGAATTTCTGATCAGCAAGGGCTACAAAAGAGGTAAAGTTGATCAGACTTTATTTACCAAGGGCATGAATAAAGATCTCATCATAGTTCAGGTATATGTAGATGACATTGTATTTGAATCAACTAAGCATGAACTATGTGATGATTTTCTACCATGATGTCTGCTGAATTTGAAATGAGCTTGGTTGGTGAACTAAAATATTTTCTTGGATTGCAGGTACAGCAGCTAGAAGATGGGTGCTTCATCAACCAAACCAAATACACAATGGAACTGTTCAAAAAATTTGGCATGGAAAACTTAAAGCACATTACTACACCCATGGGCACCAATACTTCATTGGATGCAGATGAGACAGGTAAAGAAGTAAATGCCAAACTTTATAGAGGTATGATTGGATCACTACTTTACTTGACAGCCTCTAGACCTGATATACAATTCAGTGTAGGAATATGTGCAAGGTATCAGTCTAGACCTACTGAACTACACTTAACTGCAGTTAAAAGAATCTTCAGATATTTGTCAGCTAGTCACTCTCTTGGTTTATGGTTTCCTGCATCTCACACACTTAACCTAGTAGCATACACAGATGCTGACTATGCAGGCTGTAAACTAGACAGGAAAAGCACAAGTGGCCACTGTGAATTCTTGGGTGGGTGTTTAGTGTCTTGGGGCTCCAAGAAACAACATTCTGTGGCCCTCTCCACTATAGAAGCTGAATATGTGGCTGTAGGGAGTTGTGGAACACAAGTCATATGGATTAAACACTAGCTTCAGAACTACCAAGTAGACCTGGGGTGCACACCTATTTACTGTGATAATACTAGTGCCATCAATCTTGCTAAAAATCTTGTTTTGCATTCACGAACCAAACACATAGAGATAAGACATCATTTTATAAGAGATGAGGTGTCTAAGAATAATTTTGAACTGATTCATGTAGGCACAGATAATCAGATTGCTGACATATTCACAAAACCTCTGGATAATGAAAAATTTTCCACATTGAGAAGAGAATTAGGCTTATACAAATTGTCTTAATTATGAAGCCTGTTCTTGTTGTGAGGGGGAGTTGTGTCTATCTGATGTTTAGCCTTCTTGCATGCTGGTTTAAGGGGGAGTTCAGAATGCTTACTGGTTAGCTGTCAGGAATGCTCTAAATAAAGGGGAAGCCTTGAGATTTTGCTGGAATATTTCATTAAGGAATGCTATGTCTTAGGGGGAGCTGAGTTGTGAAGTGAGAAGATAAGTTCTTTGACAGATACAAAAGGGCGGTCCAGATGTGTACCTTTGCTGGTCTTGCATGACTGATTTAGTGTGGTTCTCTGAGGAAGTAGAGTGTCACTTATCTCTTAAGTCTATAAGTCAGTGACTCTAACCTCCAAGTTAGAATCTTTCCTTTGGTACTCTTTCAGAGATCTGGACTAATTGCATAAAGTATATCTTCCTACATTGTCATTGATTATGGTTCAGGCCAAAAACTTGTCTGTCTTGATATCTGACCCAATCAACTTGAAATCTAGACTTCAAGACTCAATTCAAGAAAAGTCCTTTTTTTTGGTATTGTCTTCAATCATTCTATCTCTTTAACTCAAGGACTTAACTGAACAAACATGTTCTGTTTTGATCACTGAGAAACTGGGAACTTCATCAATGAAATGAATATTTCTCCCAAGTCATGAGGTGTCAAATGCTTAAAATAAATGAAAAGTCATGACAGAGCAATGGTGGCTTGCTGGTGAGTAACTGGGGACTCTGGCCTCTAATCAAGGTGTTTCCTCATGTCAAAAGCCACAGTTACTAACTCTGTTCCTTAATGAAAAAAAAAAGGAAGGAAGTAATGAGGTACTCACTCTGAGTAACTGGGGATTCAGGCCTCTAATCAAGGTGTCTCCCTAATGTCAAAGGAAGTGAACTACCAACTTACTCATTGATCTTCTTGAAAATCATCTCCAACAAAAATTCCTTGTTGTTATGCAACTAATGGATTGCTTGTCTTCAATACCTTGAGAACACCTCTCTGATTTAGTCTCTTGCTGTCTTGTGGAATAGTTGAATGATCAGCTATATTTGGCCATACTTGTGAATTCCTGTTCTCAATCATCCACTATGTATGCTGATAAACTTGTCTATCATTCTACTTCTCTATTGAGTATTGAAGTATAAAGAATCCTCCCTTGAGATTAGAAACTCACTTATTCTCTTAAGACCTACTCGTGACTTTCTGCACTAAGAAGTTACTGCCCTGAGTCCTCATGTTTCCAGCACTGTCATACATTCTGTAGTTCTTTTTGATGATGTCAAAGGGGGAGAGAAGTTTGCAATATCAGTAAGTTTGCAATATCAGTGAGTATTGGTTTTATCTTGAGCTTTGAGGGGAGTCATGTTGCTTCGTGGAAGATATGGTTATGAGTTGTGGGGGAGATGAGAGTGTGCTGTAGGGAATGTTTAATTCATTTGCATGAGCATGTCTTGAATTCATTCTGCTTGTTGCAGCTGGTATTAACTTTTTGTTGAAACTTGATATTGCTTGATTCATAGTGTTGTCATCATCAAAAAGGGGGAGATTGTTGCATCCCTATGGTTTTGATGATGTCCCACACTATAAATCAATCTTCTATCTCTAGATTAATGCTGTTTCATCATGTGAGTGAGTACAGTTCAATGGCTGTCAGATAACATGCTCTACCTTAATTCTGCCTACACTCTGTCTGCACAGTCTTCACACCAGTGCGTCAACTCAGCGTGCTAATGCGTCGACCCTTCAGTCATTGCATGTCTCTGTTCTCACACCTGTGCGTCAACTCAGTGTGCTGATGCGTAGACTCTTCTGTTCAGGTTCTTCATTTGATTAAGTCTATACATCATCAGTTGAACGTAAAAGTAATACGTTGCAGTGTCAACTCATTGGGCTGCAGCGTCAACTCAACATGTTTGCACTTCGCCTTGAGACTTTCAAGTCTATACACCCTACACTCTTTGCAAGTCTGTACAGCCTACCGTCTCATGCAGCGTCTAATGTTAAAGTCTCCACATCGCATTGCATCGTCTCTTTCAGTGTCTCACTGGTCTAGTCTGTATAGACTTTAGCGTCTTATGAAAGTCTATACAACGCATCAGTTTTTAGAAGTCTGTTCACTAGCCTTTGCATTAAGCCTCAAAGTCTGTATAGTCGTGTACAGTGGATTCCAAGTCTATACATCCTTCAGCTGGATCTGTTCAAGTCTGTACATCGCCCAACTGATTTGGCAAGTCTATACAACGTGAAGTCTTCACCTCGTCTTGGTTCAAGTCTATACAGTCTGAAGTCTACATTGCTTTACATCCACAGAGTCTGTACAGCCTATCTGACTTCATGGGTAGCATACCTTTAGTGCCCTGACGCACTTGGCTGACTGCGTAGACGCAATGGTGCGTCTTTCGCTTCCTTCTTGTTCACTGCGTCGACGCTGACACAGGATGCGTTGACGCATTGGTCAGCTTGCCTAGGGAGTGAGCATTTTTCTTAAGGAGCTGAGGCGACGCTACATGCTGGAAGCGTTGACGCCTTGGCTGTTGACCAAGGGTCTTTTGATCAACATCAAAGTTTGACAATTGTCCACTTTTTACAAGTCTTCACATTGGGTTGTACGACCACAATCCTATACATTCTGTTATTACAACTTGAGTCTTCAGAGCTCACAGCACACTCATTACAAGTCTGTACACTGATTAGGCTTTGTGAAGTGTACACAGTGGCTGAGCAATGTGAAGTCTACACATTTGTCTCCTCTAGAGGTCTATACATTGGCTAAGGGCCTTCAAGTCCATACAGAGTCATCTGATGCATGCTGTCTGAAGTCTGTACAACATGCCTTGCTGTTTACAGCTTTCAAAAACACTTTGCACTGCGTCAACGCAGTGCATAGGCACGTAGTGTAGCGTCAACGCATTGCATTGTGCATACCCTGGTAAAGTCTACACATGCGTTTATTCATTAAGTCTATACATTCTCTCACGATGTACACACTTACTCTGTTGATGTTTCTGAAGTATATACATCCTTGTTAATAGCCTGAACTGACTAAGTATATACATTACTTCTGTCTATCTGTAGGTGATTCAGGCTGATGATTGGGCACGTGAATCGATGTTGGCACCTGACACGTGATCCAAGACAACAGGTGCATGACACGTGGATAGCAACCTTGTCAGGATGCTGCCATGTGGTCGAAATTCAAAATGATCTGGCCAAAAGTGCATGGGCGGGAACCTGGCAGCCACACGCCATTATCTGCTATAAATATAGAGCTTCATCCTTCATTAGAAGTTCGATCGTGAAAAGAAAAAGCAGAAGTCATTGGTGAGAGTCTGCACGATCCAGAAAAGAAAAAAGAGTAGAGAGTTCCAGATCTGAGAGGAGTTTGCTCGAGAGAGGAGAGTGTGTGTGGATTGATGAATTGCTTCACTTGAAGCTACATTTGTATTGGGTTTCAGAACCGATTTCTTCTTCATCGGTTTTTCTTTCTATCTTGCTTTCGTTTATTTTGTTCTTCCATTCTGATTTGAATTGGTTTCCCTCCGGTGTGTGGAGGAAGGGAGTACTACTCCAGTTTCCCTCTGAGTTGCAGAGGAAGAGAGATCGGTGATCTCTGGTGTTGTTCGTGACAGGTTGTCATTAACAGTTTCCCTCCGTGTGTGGAGGAAGGGAGAGGATTCTCCGGTTGTGTTCTAGCTGGGAGCTAGAACAGGTTTCAAGTTCTGTGGGTAGCAGAGCTTGGTCGAGGGATTTGTTTCCCTTGGGTGTTCAAGCTGTGTGGCAGCATCTTGTACGCAGACTGAGTCTGCTGTGATCTAGCTTTGTCTAGTGGAATCCTCACTCTAGTTGGAGTGAGGGGTGGATGTAGATTGCGGACTGCAATCGAACCACCTAAAAACCGAGTGCCTCCTCTGTGGTTTGCTATTGATTTCAGTGCTCTTCATCTGCTTGTCCCTTTGCCTTCAAGTGATTAGTTCTTCACTCTCATCTATATTTCTCTGTGTACGGGTTAAGGAGGTGCGTTAGCAGTAGAATCTATTTTCCGCCTGAGTTTCTGCAAATTGGGAGTGATCTATTCATCCCCCCCTTCTATATCACTCTTGCTGCGCTAACATTGTCCAGTTATTGTGCATTCATTCTTTTATGTGGATGTGTTAGCGCTCTAATTATATTACTCGCTTGCGGCGTATTAGCCAGCTATTCAGGTTCCTGATTGGTTTTCGCTGCATAATCTCGGGGCATGACATCAAGCCATGGCGAGAAGCCGAAGAAAAATTCAAGATGCAGATGGTGCTCTGCTCTGGGGGCAAATGCTGAAAACAAAAGATGGAAGGAAAGCTGAATATAAAAAGAAGAGCCCGCTGCCGTAAATTGCAGGGGTTCTATCCTTCGGTTTAGCCGTCTAGGCCAAATCCTACTCTCATGTACATGCTAGATATCCCACCCTTCAGCTTGGCCATTACGGCCAAAGCCCACTTTTATATGTTCAAATGTTTCATCTCGCGGCTCAGCCATTCCAGCCGAAGCCCGCTCTCATGTATCTCAGATATGCTATCTTTTTGTTTAGCCACCTCGGCTAAAACCCACTTTTACATATATATCAAATATCCTTCCCATTGTCCTTTGGCTCTTACAGCCTACTTTCTCGCTCTCCAACAGTCCTTGGGCTTACACAGCCTACTCTCCCACTACCCTTTGGGCATTTCAACCCGCTCTCCCACTAATTTTGGGTTTTACGACCCGCTTTTCCCGCTCCCCTTGGGCTTACGCAGCCTGCTCCCCCACTCTCTTTGGGCTTACACAACCTGTTCTCCTACACTCCGGCTCTTAAAGCCTGCTCTCCCACTATCCTTTAGGTCTTATAACCCGCTTTCCCGCTATCCTTGGGCTTACACGGCCTGCTCTCCAGCTATCCTTGGGCTTACGTAGCCTACTCTCCAACTTTCCATGGGCATGTACAGCCCGCTCTCCAGCCATCCTTGAGCTTTCCCAACCTGCTTCCAATATCCTTTTGGTCTTTAGAGCTTGCTTTCAAATATCCTTTGGCTTTTACAGCTTGCTTCCCAATATCTTTGGCTTTTATAGCCTGCTTTTCAATATCTTTTGGCTTTCACGGCCCACTTCCAATATCCTTTTTGGCTGAATAGCCCGGTTCCAAGTATCAGTTGGCTTTCACAACTCGCTTTCCAAAGTCCTTGGCTTTCATGGCCTTCTTTCTAATATCCTTTGGCTTTTATAGAATACTTTCCCAATATCCCTTTGGGCTTTATAGCCTATTATTGAATATCCTTTTGGGTCTTAGAACCCGCTTTCCCAATACCTTTTGGGTTTTATAACTCGCTCTCACAATATCCTTTGGCTTACCAGCCTGCTTCCAATATCACTCGGCTCTATAGCCCGCTTTCCAATATCCCTCGGGTATGTAGCTTGCTTTCCAATATCCCTCAGCTTTATAGCCTACTTTCCACTATCCCTCGGCTTTATAGCCGCTTTTCGATATTCCTCGATTTTATAACTTGTTGTCCTATTCTTGGTCTCACCGGGATTCACTCACAAAAAAATAAAAACAAAACAAAACAAAAAAACTCTCTAGGGTACTCTTGATTCTAAATGGTTGCTTGCCCTGCTTGCATGCTTGATTGTTATTATACATATTCAATACGCTTCCTTCGAACTTCCTAGGACCATACTTCCTTGCTAAATAACACCGCCCTGAGTCTGGATACGTGTGTGTCACAGCACATTCTAAGGGGAAAGACCAATTTTTGGTGGATGCATGCGTCAAGGGGAAGAGTCATAGCTATGTTGTTAAAGTAACTCATAAATATATACCCGAGACAAAGCTCCCGCACTTTACAGACAATGTGATCAATGGTCTCTAACCACAAGGATCGCAAATGTTGTTCTTAACACTCTTTGGATGCTCAAACCCCAACACTCACATGAAAGATAATAGTGAGGAAAAAGCTGCCTGCTCCCTTCAAAAAAAATGAATGAAATAAATGATGAAAAAGTGAAATGTGAATCCAAGTAGCCAGGAATTCCCACTGAAACAAATGAGGAGACTCGCGCGAAAATGGTGAAGCAAATTACGATAAGGATGAATCCTAGTAACCGGGAATCCCATTGAGACACATGAAAAAACTTACGTCAAACGGTGAAGTCTAGAATTCAAAATAAACAAAGGGGCTGTGTGAAGCTACGGAAAGTTGAAAGTCTGAAATGGATGTGTAGGCCCTAGAGTAATCCTCTAGTTTTGCTTGGAACGTCTGCATATCCTTATGTTTAGGGTTCGCCGCTCATATGCTTGCACTTTCACACCACGGAAGAATTTCCTTGGGTGTAGATTATGATTTAAAGCTATGCGCATAAGCTATGCAATTTCTTTTTAACGAACACACATCCCCTTTAGTTGTGCTTCGTGGGTTGCACTCTACCTGTGAGTCATGGGCGTTGTTCTTATCCTATCCCAGATAGAGGGGAGCTATGCTATATATATACTTTTGTATGCTTGTTGTCAATTAATGCTTGCATGTCTAAAAAAAGATAATAACAAAAGAAAACAAATGAAATTACAATGAATGAGTGAAAACCTTCCCGATTTTAGCTCTCACAGCCCGCTCTTCTGCTACCCGTTGGCCTTCGCAGCCTACTTCCCCACCATACTTTGGCCTTTGCGGCATGCTCTCCTGCTATCCTACGGCTCCTGCTGCCCGCTTTTCCGCTATCTTTCGGCTCTCGCGGTCTGCTTTCCTACTATCTCTCGGCTCTCACGGCCCGCTTTTCCGATTGTGGCTCTTAAGGCCCACTTTTCCAATTTTGGCTTCCGCAGCCTACTTCCCCAACTTCGGCTTCCATAGCACACTCTCCCGAATTTTGGCTCTCGTGGCCAACTTTCCCGATTCCGGCTCTTGTGGCCTACTTTCCCACTGTCTCTTGGCTCTTTGCCTACTTTCCTGCTATCTTTCGGCTCTCACAGCCTGCTTTACTGATGTCAGCTTTTACATCCTACTTTCTCGTTGTTCTTTGGCCTATTCGCCCTACTTCCCTAATGTTGGCTTTTGCAGCCTGCTTTCATGCTGTCCTTTGGCCTATTCGGCCTGCTTCCCTGATGTTGGTTCTCATAACCTACTTTCCAAATGATTTCAGCTCTCGTAGCTTGCTTTCCCTCTATCTTTCGGCTCTCGCAGCCCTCTTCCTCAATTATGGCTCTCGTAGCCTGCTCTCCCGAAATGGGTTCTCGCGACCTGCTCTCCCGATTTCGGCTCTCGCAGCCTACTCCTCTAATCTCTCAACTTCGACCCTTAAAGCCAACTCTCCCGAAATGGGACCTCGTGACCTGCTCTCCCGACGTCGACCCTCGCGGCCTACTCTCCTAATTTCTAAATTTCAGCTCTTAAAACCTACTTTCCTAATCTTAGCTCTTAAAGCCCGCTCTCTTAAGGTCGACTCTCGCAGTCTGCTCTCTGAATTTTGCCTCATGCAGCCTACTCTCCAAAATGTCGAGCCCCGTAGCCTACTTTCTCAATTTTGGCTCTCACAGCATACCCTCCAACTTTGGCTCTCGTAGCCTGCTCTCCCGCTATCTGTCGGCTCTCGTGGCCTACTCTCCCACTATCCTTTGGCCCTCGGCCTGCTCTCCCGCTATCCTTCAGCTCTCATAGCCCACTTTTTCAATTTCGGCTCTGGTGGCCTACTTTCCCGCTATCTCTTGGCTCTTTGCCTGCTTTCCTACTATCTCTCGGCTCTTACGGCCCGCTTTTCCGATTTCGGCTCTTGCAACCTGCTTTCCCACTGTCTCTTGGTTCCTTGCCTGCTTTCCTGCTATCTTTCGGCTCTCACGGCCTGCTTTCCGATTTCGACTCTTGGCTCTTGGCCTGCTTTCCCGGTATCTCTTGGTTCTTAGCCTGCTTTCCTGCTATCTGTCGACTCTCACGACCTGCTCCTCGATTTTAGCTCTCGTAGCCCTCTATCCCGCTCTCCTTCAGCTCTTACAGCCTACTTTTCCGCTCCCCATCGGCTCTTGCAGACCGCTTCTCTGCTCCCCTTCGGCCCTTAAAGCCAACTCTCCCGAAATGGGTTCCCGTGACCTGCTCTCCCAATTTCAGCTCTCGCAGTCTACTCTCCGAATTTTGGCTCTTGCAGCCTACTCTCCAAAATGTTGGGCCCCGTAGCCGACTTTCTTGATTTCTACCCTTAAAACCTCCTCTCCAAACCTTGGCTTCCGCAGCCTGCTTTCCCAAATTTTGGCTCTCGCAGCCTGCTCTCTTAATCCTGGCTCTCGCAGCCTACTCCACAAAACTGGCTCTGTAGCCTACTTTATAAGTTCTGGCTCTCGCAGCCTACTCTCAACCTTGGCTCTCAAAGCTTGCTTTCTCAATCTCAGTCAAAAAAAAAACCCCTCCCCCGATCATGGTGAAGACGAAAGATACACATATAACCGCTTTCAAACGGGCTGCACCTGCAGGTCTCGCTCCTACGTCCCTCGTTCGTGACACCTCTGAGTGGGGGGCATTTGTTGGCAGTCAAAAAAAAAGGAGAAGAAAGATGAAGTGGGCCAAACAAATGGGCTAAGCCCAATACAAAAAGGAGAAGAAGAAAAGGGCGCAAAGGATAAACATGCAAATAAGAGAAAGAGAGGGGGAAAGAAAAAGAAGAGGATTTTTCAAAAAAAAAAAGGGAAATAGGAGGAAAATCTCGGGTATTGTTCATGCTACAGTAACCCGTGTCTGTCCCTCACCTCCCATGTCTCTCTCTCTCTCTCTCCCTCTCTTGCAGGCTCTCTCTCTCCGCCGTTGACTTCCCTCATGCATGGGGAGCAGCAAACCCCATCTCCGACAGCAGCTGCGAGCATTTAATGCTTGGAAGACCATCACCTTACGTGGCCACCGGTGGAGACGCCAATGGCAATATCAGCGAGCGGCTCCCGTCTGCCAACGGCGGACCCATGCCCCTGCTCCCCTCCTCCGCCAGTCTTTCTCGCTCAGCCATACGCGGCAACGGCAGTAGGCGACATCACGAACATAATGAAAAGAATGAAAGAAAAAACAATAACACCAGAAATGGGAGCCTCCTTCCCTACTCTCCCTATATATATGGGGCTCATGGAAAGAAGAAGAAAAAGGGGGGGAGACGCTGTGCTAGCAGCGAAGCCCTGCTCCGAAGTGTGAAGAGAGAGAAGAGGGTGAGAGAAAAGAGAGAGGTGAGGGGAAGAGAACTCCCCCCTTGTCTTTGTATTTTCTTTTATTTCATTTTTCTCTATCTCTCCTTATACAATCTGTAGGGCTCTATGTGTCTCGGATGTACATGCTTGTTCAGAAATGAAAAGGTTTTGGGCTATTGGCCTTCATGTTCTTTTTTTCCTTTGAGCATGCAACGTTCTTCCCCAATAAATGATATGCTTGCCCCCGATACATATATATTTACATATGATGCAGATTTCTCTATGCTTGATTTTATCCTCTACGATTGTCCTCTCCCTTAATGTATACACATACACGTAGTGTGTCTTATTTGTTCCGTTCTATCTATTTTTCTACGGTAGATAGGATGAACCATTTTTTTTTATTTTTTTCAGGCCACCCATACGGCGGTTTAGCTTTTGTCACGATGGCCACCTGTCACGCCCCGAGCCTTTATTACAGCGGAAGACTCGCTCGAGGAACGCGAACAGCCGGCATTGTAAGCCTCTTGCAAGCAAGAACGATCAGAGCGCAAGGCAATCACACATAAGAATGCAATCGCACAATAATTACTCAAACTCCAACTTTATTTCATTAATAATCAAGTATTCAAGTACAATAACCTTTTAATCCTTTTTCCATTCCACTAGACTCAAGAAACAAGAAATTACATAAACTCAATCTAAACAGTGTAGACTTCCTAAGTCTTCACTCTCAATTTGATATGACTTTCATTCACTCTCGGACCCGCTACTTATATAACTCGAATCCGAATTCGTATCACTTCCATCTCCTGAAAAAGATTGGAAATAGGTAATGAGCACACTCGCCCAATAGGTATCTTCGCATCAACATGATTAGTAATGTTTAAGTAATTAGCATTTTAGCTCTAAGAATTTAGGTAAAATCATGCGAATGTGATCAAGCACGCGATTAAACCAAAGTAACAAGATGATCATGTAAGATAGAATGAACAAGTATGAACTAGCAAGAATGTAACAAGAGTGTAGCATGGCCTTTCATGAACAAGAATGTACTAGCAAGTTCACATACTCCTCACCCAACATCTTTTGCTTATGAGCAAGTATTTGATGAATTTCTGTGGAATATCATGCAACAATCAAGAAAGTCATGTAACGTGTACGTGTATCGCGGATTTCACTTATTTATAAAGAAAGTACTCCCAGCGCAATGCGACGCCAGTAGCATCATACCCCATGGTTTATAATAGTATGTTTCCGGCAATCAGCCGAGGGGACTAGCATAGAGCCCTTGAACACAATCAGTACTCGATCGCATCTTCAAGTATAAATCAAGCTATTTCCACGTTTCAAGCAATAAACTTATGGCCAAGAATGTAAATAAGTTCATGATAACAATAATCAACAATGAACGTTTCAATGAAGAAATGTGTGGTCAAGAATGACTTAAAATAAGGTTATGCTCATAGAAATAATTCGGTAGCATAACGGTACATTTATTATCATTCATAATTTAAATTAAGTTTCTTTGGACAATATGACAAGTCCTAGACCATCAATAATCCATTTAGGAACTTTAGAATATCAACCCTGGGGTCAAACCTCAGGTCAAAGAATTGTGACGGTCTAATGCTGGGCCGTTACACGATCGTGATGCTCCAGTCTCAAGCCGTTACAATGGCCGAATCCAGAAACAATAAATATGATTCAGTTAATGTGACGGTCATAGATTGGTCCGTTAGACGTACCTGACGGTCCAACATTGATCCGTTACATCTCCAAAAACTAGAAACCATCGATAGTGTTTTCTAATGATTGGGCTTTCATGGTACAACTAACTCGGCATCCTAGTGGGAATCCCAGGATCGCGGAGAATTACGGAGACCTTGAAATAAGATTTCCTAGTCCATTGGAGGGAATATCCAATAGAGAGGTCCTCATGTTCAAGATAATGTTCCTATAGTGCAAAGTGTGAACTAATGGCCATATACCGAAATATATGCCATGCACTTAAAGAAAATGACTCTATAGATAGAAAAGACTGAGAAACGATGTGAAACCATAATAAAACTCCGTCAATACATCATTTGAAATCATAAATTAATTATAAACTATAAAGTTTAGCCAATGAAATTAACATAACTCAAAATAACTTTAAATGCTTGTAATCATGCAATTCCTATCATGATATCAGGTCAAAACTTAGATAACTAGGCTTATTTATAAGTAGACTTGACTAATTTCTATTCCGTCTCGAGTGGACAGAAAATAGTGTTCTAACGGTCTAGCATAGGTGCGTTACAGTCCATGTGACGGTTTGTCGAGGGGCCATTACAGTATGGTAACGCTCCTGCTATGGTGCGTCAGAGACAACAGATCAATTAAAATACAACATAGAGTGTGACGGCTTATCGTAGGGCCGTTACAATCATGTGACGGTCCTACCGTCATCGTCAGAGCTTCTGCTGACAGTAAAGATAAGGAACTATGTCCATGCAAGAAGAATCATAATCACTAGTTAGTCTAGCCATGATAAACGAAGTAAAGGCCAGGTATATGCATAGGTCGCAGTGAATAAACAAGATGATATCTTTTATCTTTGGTTAGGCTAAAGGTATACATGTATGCATGAACTTACTAAAACATGAAATTCACAATCGATAATGCATGAAATCAAGTCAAATCAGAGGGCTTTTATCCCTAACGAGATCTTTTTGCTGTTCATGAGATGACCTACCTTTTCCTTGGGCTTTATACTTCCAATTTGGGTCTTCAAGATACGCCATAGTTCTCTTCTTCCTGTAGTTTTTCAGCAACTTCACGTTGCCCTAACTCTCCAATCCCTTGACCTAAAGAAGTGAAATTTGAAGGGTAAGAAGATTAATCTAAGGGGAACAAAAAGTTCTAAAACACCAAACTCTAATTACCTCGTTTAGGCATCTTAATTCCTTGATCTTGAGTGGCCCTTTGCTCTGAATCCTAGGTTGCTATGACAGAATCAGCAACTTTAGAAGCCCTTATATCCTTGGTTACTTGATCTCCTAACATGAAATTTTGAGAGTTGTTAGACCTTAGTATTATAAACAAAAAGTTCCAAAGGACTTACCTGAAATTCTATCTCCTTACCTTGATTCTTCACGAGCCAAAAGTAAGGGTCGCTCAGTTCAGAACTGGGTTCTATTTATAGGGATTTGGCTAGGGTTTGAGGATTAGATCAATTCTAGAGTCTTTAGTTGGCCAAAACTTGATCCCTAAGAGTCCCTAGTAACCTTACTTGTTCTCCTAATTAGGTCTCTTGCAGATAGGATCCTAAAGATCCAATCTTTTTGCAAGTTCTTCAACTTATGGAATCAACAGGGTGTAATGTTTGTGTCTAGGTGCGTTACACCACTATAACGGTTGCCCAATAGACCGTTACTTCCAACGTGTGCAGAGTTTCAATTTAATAAAACTCTTTTATTCGTTTTATCTATATAATTATCTATAAAATGAGTATTTATCCTTAAAATTCGTGAATAGGCTAAATAACCTTCTAGAATATGGGCCAAACTTAATGGGCTTGGTCCTTAAACCTTTTGAGTCTTAATTGAATAGGTTAGGCTAATTATTTAACACCATTGGGCCTTATAACCCATTTATTAGTTCAATAATTTCTTTATTAATCTATTTAGCCCTTCTAAATTCCTAATAAATTCTAGGAAATTCCATTTATATTCTAAAATTTCTTTTTATAAATTCTGGGCACTACACCCTCCCCCACTTAAAAGAATTTGGTCCCAAAATTCAATACATGGATTGAGAGTGTACTTACAGTTGAATAATTCTGGGAATCTTTTCTGCATAGCTTCTTCGGTTTCCCATGTTGCTTCATACGGCCATGTTTTCTTCCGTTGTATCTTGACCACTGGAATAACTTTATTCCTTAGTTGACGAACTTCTCATTCCAAAATCTTTATTGGTGTTTGCTCGTATGTCATATCCTTATGAATCTCCAAATTATCATAATTGATAACATGGTCAGGATCATATACATACCTTTTCAGGATAGAGACGTGAAATACGTCATGAACTCCTGCTAATTGTGGAGGTAAAGCCAGTCTATAAGCCACTTCACCGACCCTTTCGAGAATTTCAAATGGGCCAATGAATCTTGGAGTTAGCTTCCCTTTAATGCCAAATCTTCGAATACCACGGCCTGGAGAAACTTTCAGATATACATGATCTCCCACCTGAAACTCCAAGTCACGTCTTCGATTGTCAGCATAAGATTTCTGCCTATCTTGCGCCATCTTCATTCTTTCTTGGATGAGCTTGATATTCTCTGATAAATCCCTTATAAGATTGGGGCCTAGGAATTGCTTTTCCCCTATTTCGTTCCAACATATTGGTGATCTACAACTTTTTCCATATAAAGCTTCAAAGGGTGCCATCTGTATGCTAGCCTGATAACTGTTGTTGTATGTAAACTCTACTAGAGACAAGTGATCATGCCAACTTCCTCCGAAATCAATAGCACAGGCCCTGAGCATATCTTCTACTACCTGATTTGTTCTTTCCGTCTGACCATCAGTTTGTGGATGAAATGCTGTACTAAAGTTCAATCTAGTCCCTAGTGAGTTTTGTAGACCTTTCCAGAAATGTAATGTGAATCGAGGATCTCTATCAGATATAATAGCGACAGGGACACCATGTAATTTAACAATTTCTTTTATGTATAATGCTGCTAGAATATCCACAGACCATCGACTTTTTATGGGTAGAAAATGTGTAGACTTTGTCAATCGGTCTATGATTACCCATATACCATCGTGTCCTCCTCTGGTCTTGGGTAAACCCATGATGAAATCCATCCCTATACTCTCCCATTTCCACTCGGGAATATTCAAGGGATGTAATTTACCTGCGGGTCTAAAATGCTCTGCCTTAACTTGTTGGCAAGTGAGACAGTGAGACACGAAATCGGCTATTTCCTTCTTCATATTGGGCCACCAGAAGTTTCTTTTGAGATCTTGATACATTTTTGTACCACCAGGATGAATGGTGTACTTAGACTTATGTGCTTCTTCTAGGATCAATTTCTTTGTATCCTCATGATCTGGTACACACACTCGGCCCTTGAATATCAATCTTCCGTCATTGGAAACAGAGAAATCCGGTCTTTGTTCAATATTGGCTTTAATCTCCAGTAACGCAGGATCATCATTTTGCAGCTTGGCCAGATCCTCTATCAATGTAGGTTGAGCTCGGATATTAGCTATGAAACAATCTTCTTCCTTCATGTCAATATCTAAGTTCATCTGAGCAAATTGAGAAATAAGGTTAGTCATACTAATCATAAGACTTGATAGCATACCCATTGGTTTTCTGCTGAGTGCATCTGCTACAGCGTTAGCCTTGCTAGGATGATATTGAATAGCAAAATCAAAGTCCTTGAGATATTCTAACCATCTCCTCTGCCTCATATTTAACTCTTTTTGAGAAAATAAGTATTTCAAGCTTTTGTGGTCCGAGTAGACTGTGAACTTTTCTCCATAAAGATAATGTCACCAAATTTTTAAGGTGAAAATAACTGCTGCCAATTCTAAATCATGCACGGGATAATTTTCCTCGTGACGTTTCAATTGTCTTGAGGAATAACAGATTACCTTTCCATCTTGCATGAGAACGCATCCCAAGCCAATGCCAGATGCATCCGTATATACTTCGAATCCACCACCTTCGATAGGTAGTGATAGAATAGGAGCTGTAGTAAGGTGATTCTTAAGAGTTTGAAAACTCTTTTCACATTCCTCTGACCAGATAAAAAGATTTTCTTTTCTTGTGAGTCTAGTTAAAGGAACTGCAATCTTTAAGAAGTCCCTAATGAACCTCTATAGTAACCAGCTAGATCGAAAAAGCTTCTTACTTCTGATACAGTCGTTGGTCGGCTCCAATTTCTGACAGCTTCCACTTTCGAAAGATCCACAGTGATACCTTCCTTGGAAATAATGTGACCTAGGAATGAAACTTTCTTGAGCCAGAATTCACATTTCTTAAGCTTGGCATAAAGTTTATGTTCTCTAAGTGTTTGCAAAGCTATCCTCAGATGTTCTTCATGTTCCACTTTTGTCTTGGAATATATCAAGATGTCATCGATGAATTGGTCCAGATATGGTTGAAAAACACTGTTCATAAGTTGCATAAATGCTGCTGGGGCATTAGTTAACCTGAACGGCATTACCATGATATCATAGTGGCCATAACGACTCCAAAAAGCCGATTTATAGATGTCTTCTTCTTTAATTCTAAGTTGATGATAACCTGATCTGAGGTCAATCTTGGAGAAATATTCTGCTCCCGAAAGTTGATCGAAGAGCTCGTCAATACGCGGCAACGGATACTTGTTTTTGATTGTGAGTTGATTCAGTCACCGGTAGTCTATGCATAGCATGAGAGAGCCATCCTTCTTCTTGACAAAAAGAACTGGCGCACCCCAAGGGGATGTGCTAGGTCTAATAAAACCCTTATCTAGTAGTTCCTGCAACTACCTCTTTAGTTCCTTGAGTTCTATGGGGGACATCCTGTAAGGGGCTATAGCAACAGGTGCTGCTCCTGGAATGAGTTCAATAGTGAAGTTCACTTCCCTCTCGGGTGGTAAATTGGGTAATTCGGATGGGAATACATCTGGGAACTCATTTACAATAGGGATGTCTGCTATGATGATTTCCTTGGATTCCATAACAATGACAGAAGCAAGAAAAGCTTCACATCCTTGCGAGATAAGTTTGCAAGCGTGAAGAGAAGATATGATAGTGCGGTGTTTCTTGTACTTGATGCCGAGGAAAGAAAATCTTGGAAGACCGGGTTTTCGAAATGATATAATCCTATTTCGACAGTTGATATAAGCATCATAATCTACAAGCCAATCTACCCCTAAAATGGCGTCATAACCTTTCATGTTAAGGCATACTAAATTTGCGGGGAGATTATGACCTTCTACTATCACTTCACTATCAGGATAATAGTCGGTAAGCTTTGTTCCAGAACCTAAGGGTGTGGTAATAGTAAGATCTGAAGGTAAGGGAACTGATACAATTGGTAATATTTTTGCAAAAGTAGTGGAGACAAAAGAATGAGAGGCACCAGTATCAAATAGCACAAATGTAGGACGAGAGCAAATTTGAAGAGTACCTTCCATAAGTCCACCATCCCTGGGCGCTTCTTCTTCCTCTAGAACGGTATTGAGGCGAGCCTGCCTCCTGCGTCCACCACCAGATGACTGATCCTTCATAAAGGGACAATCCGGCATGTGATGCTCCCTACTTCCACAGCGTAGACAAGCACCGAGGCGCTTCCAACACTCTTCAGCAGAATTGCCGAACTTTTCATAAAAAGTGCAAGCCGTGGCGACTTGCTCCTCCTCCTTAATCTTCTTGTTCTTCTGGGAACTTCCACCAGTCCCACTCCTGGATCTTTTCTTACTATCACGACTTTTGTAAGGTTCCGTGATGCTGAACTTTTCCTTCTTATAGCACCGATCAGGTCGTCGGCTGGACTCTTCTCCTTTTCCTTTCAATTTCTCGACCTTCTCCAAGGTCCTTTCACATAAATATGCCCGCTGAACCATCTCCGCATAGGTACAAATGTTTTGGGTCCCGAGCTGCTGAATAAAGCCAGGTCGTAACCCGTCCATAAACCGATTGGCTTTCAATAGATCGGTGTTGATTAAATGCGGTGCATAAGGTGCTAGCCTTGAGAACTGAAGTTCATATTCCGCAACTGTCATCATTCCTTATCGAAGAGAAGCAAACTCTATAGCCTTTCTTTCCTTTACATGCTCAGAAAAGTACTTTGCATGGAACAAGGTGAGAAAACCATCCCATGTATGATGTGCTTCGGCTGGAGGTGCCGGAACCGACTTCCACCATGTACGGGCATCCTTGTTAAGTTGAAAAGTTACAAGACGCACCTTCTCTTGATCGGTGCATTGGATGACGTCAAATATACGATTCATCTCGTCAATTCAGTTCTCTGCTTCGTCCGGATTAGAAGAACCATAGAAACGCGGAGGGTTTAAACTCCAGAAATTACGATGTAAGTCACCAGCTCTTGCCCCTACACCAGCTTGCGCCATGGTTTGTAATGCCTGAGTAAGGCCAGCAACAGTTTGTTGCATGCCATTCCAATCTACGCGATGAGCCATGGTAATAATAAGGTACCTGAGAGAAATATAACAACTTGTTATTTCTCATGAAATTGGAAGAAAATTAATCTTAAAGCTAATTAACTATCTTTATCCCGGGCTCTACCCAATTCTCGCATGGGTATGAAAATTTCTTCCTTAGTTCTTAGGTAGGGGTCCTTAAGCCTTGGACTTATCCGATAACCTTTATTACAGCGGAAGACTCGCTCGAGGAACGTGAACAGCCGGCATGGTAAGCCTCTTGGAAGTAAGAACGATCAAAGCGCAAGACAATCACACATAAGAATGCAATCGCACAATAATTACTCAAACTCCAACTTTATTTCATTAATAATCAAGTATTCAAGTACAATAACCTTTTCATCCTTTTTCCATTCCACTAGACTCAAGAAACAAGAAATTACATAAACTCAATCTAAACATTGTAGACTTCCTAAGTCTTCACTCTCAATTTGATATGACTTTCATTCGCTCTCGGACCCGCTACTTGTATAACTCGAATCCGAATTCGTATCACTTCCATCTCTGAAAAAGATTAGAAATAGGTAATGAGCACACTCGCCCAGTAGGTATCTTTGCATAAACATGATTAGCAATCTTTAAGTAATTAGCATTTTAGCTCTAAGAATTTAGGTAAAATCATGCGAATGCGATCAAACACGCGATTACACCAAAGTAACAAGATGAGATAGAATGAACAAGTATGAACTAGCAAGAATGTAACAAGAGTGTAGCATGGCCTTTCATGAACAAGAATGTACTAGCAAGTTCACATACTCCTCACCCAACATCTTTTGCTTATGAGCAAGTATTTGATGAATTTCTGTGGAATATCATGCAACAATCAAGAAAGTCATGTAACGTGTACGTGTATCGCGGATTTCACTTATTTATAGAGAAAGTACTCCCAGCGCAATGCGACGCCAGTAACATCATATCCCATGGTTTATAATAATATGTTTCTGACAATCAGCCGAAGGGACTAGCATTGAGCCCTTGAACACAATCAGTGCTCGATCGCATCTTCAAGTATAAATCAAGCTATTTTCACGTTTCAAACAATAAAATTATGGCCAAGAATGTAAATAAGTTCATGATAACAATAATCAATAATGAACATTTCAATGAAGAAATGCGGGGTCAAGAATGACTTAAAACAAGGTTATGCTCATAGAAATAATTCGGTAGCATAACGGTACATTTATTATCATTCATAATATAAATTAAGTTTCTTTGGACAATATGACAAGTCCTAGACCATCAATAATCCATCTAGGAACTTTAGAATATCAACCCTAGGGTCAAACCTCGGGTCAAAGAATTGTGACGGTCTAATGCTGGGCCGTTACATGATCGTGACGCTCCAGTCTCAAGCTGTTACAATGGCCGAATCCAGAAACAATAAATAGGATTCAGTTAATGTGACGGTCATAGATTGGTCCGTTAGACGTACCTGACGGTCCAACATTGATCCGTTACATCTCCAAAAACCAGAAGCCATCGATAATATTTTCTAATGATTGGGCTTTCATGGTACAACCAACTCGACATCCTAGTGGGAATCCCAGGCTCGCGGAGAATTACGGAGGCCTTGAAACAAGATTTTCTAGTCCATTGGAGGGAATATCCAATAGAGAGGTCCTCATGTTCAAGATAATGTTCCTATAGTGCAAAGTGTGAACTAATGGCCATATACCGGAATATATGCCATGCACTTAAAGAAAATGACTCTATAGATAGAAAAGACTGGGGAACGATGTGAAACCATAATAAAACTCCGTCAATACATCATTTGAAATCATAAATAAAATATAAACTATAAAGTTTAGCCAATGAAATTAACATAACTCAAAATAACTTTAAATGCTTGTAATCATGCAATTCCTATCATGAATCAATAAATAAACTCAAAGTCATGATATCAGGTCAAAACTTAGATAACTAGGCTTATTTATAAGTAGACTTGACTAATTTCCATTCCGTCTCGAGTGGACAGAAAATAGTGTTCTAACGGTCTAGCATAGGCGCATTACAGTCCGTGTGACGGTTTGTCGAGGGGCCGTTACAGTATGGTAACGCTCCTGCTATGGTGCGTCAGAGACAACAGATCAATTTAAATACAACAGAGAGTGTGACGGCTTATCGTAGGGCCATTACAATCATGTGACGGTCCTACCGTCATCCGTCAGAGCTTCTGCTGACAGTAAAGATAAGGAACTATGTCCATGCAAGAAGAATCATAATCACTAGCTAGTCTAGCCATGATAAACGAAGTAAAGGTCAGGTATATGCATAGGTCGCAGTGAATAAACAAGATGATATCTTTTATCTTTGGTTAGGCTAAAGGTATGCATGTATGCATGAACTTACTAAAATATGAAATTCATAATCTATAATGCATGAAATCAAGTCAAATCAGAGGGCTTTTATCCCTAACGAGATCTTTTTGCTGTTCATGAGATGACCTACCTTTTTCCTGGGCTTTATACTTTCAATTTGGGTCTTCAAGACACGCCCTAGTTCTCTTCTTCCTATAGTTTTTCAGCAACTTCACGTTACCCTAACTCTCCAACCCTGGACCTAAAGAGGTGAAATTTGGAGGATAAGAAGATTAATCTAAGGGGAACAAAAAGTTCTAAAACACCGAACTCTAATTACCTCGTTTAGGCGTCCTAATTCCTTGATCTTCAGTGGTCCTTTGCTCTGAATCTTAGGTTGCTATGACAAAATCAGCGACTTTAGAAGCCCTTATCACCTTGGTTACTTGATCTCCTAACATAAACTTTTGAGAGTTGTTAGACCTTAGTATTATAAACAAAAAGTTCCAAAGGACTTACCCGAAATTCTATCTCCTTACCTTGATTCTTCACGAGCCAAAAGTAAGGGTCGCTCAGTACAGAACTGGGTTCTTTTTATAGGGATTTGGCTAGGGTTTTAAGATTAGATCGATTCTAGAGTCCTTAGTTGGCCAAAACCTGATCCCTAAGAATCCCAAGTAACCTTACATGTTCTCCTAATTAGGTCTCTTGCAGATAGGATCTCAAAGATCCAATCATTTTACAAGTTCTTCAACTTACGGAATCAGTAGGGTGTAACGTTCGTGTCTAGGTGCGTTACACCACTGTAGCAGTCGCCCGATAGACCGTTACATCCAACGTGTGTAGAGTTTCAATTTAATAAAACTCTTTTATTCGTTTTATCTATATAATTATCTATAAAAATAATATTCATCCTTCAAATTCGTGAATAGGCTAAATAACCTTCTAGAATATGGGCCAAACTTAATGGGCTTGGTCCTTAAACCTTTTGAGTCTTAATTGAATAGGCTAGGCTAATTATTTAACACCATTGGGCCTTATAACCCATTTATTAGTTCAATAATCCATTTATTAATCTATTTAGCCCTTATAAATTCCTAATAAATTCTAGAAAATTCCATTTATAATCCAAAAATTATTTATATAAATTCTGGGCACTACACCACCAGCCCGGAGCTCACTCTAACCCATAAGTGTGGCCCCGGGTTGCCAACCATCGGAAGCCCAATATATGTCTTCTTTGCTTTGTATTGAGCGTGATTTTCTTCTCAAAACCCCATTTTTTGGAGTTTGGACCAACTCTATGGCCATGATTACAAAGGGGTGAGGAATATGGGATCCAATCCCAAAACAACCGATTGTTTTCCACTGATTCCGACTTCGGGTTCTTGATCACTCATGGACTCCCGAGGGCTCGTTACTTCTTAACGTTGACTCCGGGTGGCTTCCCTTCGAGGAGTGGACATCGATAGCCTTACACGGCGATAGCTCAGGTCCACATCTCGGCGACGAGTTTGTGGCGACCCATGGGTCGGCGAGGTCCTTTGTAGGCTAGCCCTCGGGATCTTTGCACCCAAAACGGGTGACGGGATGTTGCCGCTTCCGTGCGCATCCCTATTTGTTTAGGGGCCATATCGGAGTTTCTCCGTAGGTGCGTCCCCTATTTACAGCCCCCCAACCCTCCGGGTCTAGGGGAGGTGCTGCTGAATTTTCGCCAGGAAGACAATGATACAAAGAACAATGATAATTGAACCACACTAAGGTCACTTTGAACTGGCATGCAATAAAACTGAACTATAACTATGCACAAGAACAAAAAAAATGAATATTGAACCTTGGAGCTTCTTGATTCAAATCCAGTTTGTACAAAGAAAAAGATAATGATCCTCAACTTGCTAAAAGTCAAAATGGATAGAGTAAAGACTGAATTCTAAATATAAGTTTCAATCTCTCAGACTAAGACTAAAGCTTTGCACTACAACATAAAGGCAAACACCAATTCAATTTCAGAAATACACTGAACCATTGATGAGCAAGAGAAAATTTGAAACGAGAGTTCGAGACTCGACCCCGTAAATCAGAACAGAAAACTCAAGTAATGTCAATTGGTGCATGTTGAACTCCCAAAGAAGAAGCTGATAAGTGATCAAACCCAATCTTCTACAAACTGCTGAAATCAGATGGACAAAACAAAGATAAACGATGAGTATGAAATTAAACTCCATAGATCCAAACATAAATTCCTGCATGTTGCATTCACATATGCCATACATCTTCCCCCTTGAACACTTGATGCTCTAAAGAGATTAACCATAAACATCAATACCCAAGCATGTTTCTGTCCAGGTCCCCTGCGCAGTCGTCTGCACTGGGGTCGACCCCCACATCCCATGGGTTGACCCCCCTTTGAGGACTGCCAGCCCTTCCCACATAGGCATTCACAGCCTTGCATGTGATTTGATATATATAGTTATGCTGTTAACTGAATTTGTGATAAATCTCCGCGCATTTCCCTCACTCTTGTAGGTTATATCCCCACCAAAAGCATTCACACATTCCATGAGATGCATGCTCTTTTCTGCAAGGGCCAAGAGCCTTGAACTAAACTCGCATTGATGGGAATCGACACTGAGCCAGTACTTTTCATATTGTATTTATATCCTTTAGTTTATTTTTATATCCACAGGAAAGTATACACGCAATTGTACGGCTTTATCGGTCAATGCGTCATTCCCACGGATTGTGTGGGTTTCTATGTAATTTGTCAATAGGACCAGCAAGGGGGCCCCCAGCCCTTTCCCATTGGTCCATGTCATCCATGTGGGGCTGGTCAACCATCCTAGGTGGCCATCTAGAAGGGTTGAATGCCATTTGACCACATGGGAGACAAGTGGCTTAATTAGTCCAAGGTGGGTTACCTACCTCACCTACTCATTCAACCCCATTAACCATGGTCAAGGGGGCGCCCCTCTCCCCTTAGTATTTTATTAATTTTGTGTGTCATTCACACTTAATCCCAGCCCTTCAATCCCCAACCCTTGATCCAAGGGTCCACATTAGATTAGAATGGAATCATATATAAGCTTGTATTTTTATGAGAAAAGGAATGAAAAATCAGAATTTTTGTGAATGCTAGAAGGCTTCTTGCGCCCCCTTCCTCTCTCCACCTGGTTTCCTCTCCTCCAACCTCAAGTTCTAGAGTGATTTCATCTTCTATCATCCCCTCTTCACCTCCGGTGATCATCTGTGCCGCCGCCGCCGCCGTTCGTGCCGCCTTCGAGCCGCCGTGAAACCATTCTCGGTGTTCTGTTCTGCTGGATAGAGGTCTCTTCCTGAAATTCCTGCTATCAGCCACGGCCTCTTCGTGGTCTGAACTTTTTATGGTGTATTCTTCCCTTGTATCCCAAGCACCACCTAAATTTTCACGCCCAAATTCCACTGTTTAGTATTTTCCCATTTTCGTGCATCTTTCATTCCTAGTTCTATTTTGTCTCTGTCTACAGTGACAGCAGCCCTGTGTTTCCCACCTCCGGCCATATTTTTGATTTTTTCCAAACCCTCCCAATTTTACTGGGAGTTCTTTCCATCACCCCTACATCCAAAAATTTTCTTAATTTTTTATCAGCCTTCTATCTATATTTAGAAATTCATGTTCTTCCTCAGCTACAGTGTTGTCAGTCAGATCCCAGATCCGATCACCCTCCACTTCCAAAATCAGAACAAATCACCACTACCTCCAAATCTAGATCCAAAAATAATCCTGGTTTCCTTACTTGATTTCCTACAACTTTCATGAACAAGTCAAAGTCTGAATCCGAGGTCTTCATATCGGTCAAAGGCAATCCACAGGAAAGTTCCCTGATAGTCTGAGAGTTCAGACACTGTACAACAGCAACCTTAAAAATTCGCCAATCAGAAGTACAGGCTTGGTTATTTTTCTGTAATCACCTTGGGTTGAAGCCCTTCGAAGCATCTTTCCAACGGCACCCGTTTCGTCGCATTCCAACGTCGGGGCTGATCGCAGCGTCTGTTCTCGCCGGAGCGCGCGTCGGAAAACAGAACCGACAGGTCCGTGGCCGGTTATTCTGACCGGTGCCGATCGGAGCCGCCCGGCCTCCGGCCGATGAACCAGCGTGCCGCCAGCCCAGGGAATGCTTCCCTAAGTGTCCCCACTATAGCGGTGTCACCGGGTCCCACTCGACCCCTCCGGACAGCACGTGGGCCCCACCATCACTAGTTCGGGTGCTGCCGAAGAGACGCGAGAAGTCGCCCGTCAACCCGAATTCGGTCCTCCCGGGCCCATTTGTGTAGCCCTTTACCTCCCTGCATGGAGTGGGCAGTAATTCATTTGCTGTAATATGGTGTATTAATTGTCCCGGGAGTACGAGTTTCGGCCGGGTCCGTCGTCCCCACGCCGAGCGCGTGGAGGTATCGTGTTCGCTCCTTGCCTGGCATTTTGCTTACTTCATATATATTTATTTATGCCGCTGCTAGAGAGCATGTGTAGGGATATCTAGCTCGCTTTATTTATTCATTACCGATGCTGCGAGAGAGTGTGAGACCGTCCCGTGACCCGATCCGGGCACAAAAGAGAGTCGATCACCCTAGCTCTTTGCCGGTTTCTCAACCGCGCACATCCGACGCTTCCCTCGTTAAGGGGCAATCATGAGCTTGTCGTGTCCATGGTCCCGTCCCGCATCACGAATGCCCTAGAACTAGACCCTAAGCATTGCTTGTTGGAAGCATCCTTGATCGACACAGGCCCGCTCCTGCGTCGACACACCCTTCTGGCCATCCCTTTGCAGCGCCCTGTGTTTGAGAGGTGCGTCGATGCACTACATGCACTGCGTTGATGCATCCCCTTTGCCGAATCTAGCCCCTTTGGCTTCTCCGCATGCATGCATATGCACATTACATTGTTCTGCCCATCCGCAAGAACAACGATAAGGAGAGAGGGAGAGAAGAAATAAAACACATGAAAAAGGGGTGATGATGAAACCGTAATGTGAACCCAATGAAAGTCAGATATAAAGATCAAAAGGAAGAAAGAAGGAAACAACAAATAAAAAAAGGAAACAAAACAAGACTAAAATTACTTCGCTGTCGAGTTCAGCCAACCGAACTCGTGTTTTGGTCGACCGAACGGCGGCCGAGTCAACGCAGCATTTGGCTGCATCGACCCAGCCAGCAGACCCCCCATTGCTGGGAGGTTCGATCGATCGAACGATATATTTGGTCAGCCGAAGACCCCCCCCCCCCCCATTTCAAAAAAAAAGGGGGGAAAGAACCACAATAAAACATAAATAAGAATCAACATAAACAAAGAAATCAACAAAGCAAACAAAGAAAATGAATGATACGCCATGGGCATCTGTAACGACCCAAGATCCAGATACCGGGAATAACTCGATACCATTCGAATCCTGGCCCGCCACCCACTATTCGGGAGGGCATGGAAGGGTTAAGGGGAGGTGTGGTTATGCATTGCAATTCTAACACTTCGCAATAATTAAACTACACAATTAATATTTAACTGATAGAAAGAAAATTACATTTTATAACAAATAAATAAACCCACACAGTTTAGCCCACAAGCACAGTCAACGAAAAGAAACGTAGTCTGCCACGGGGTACAACCCCGAGTACAGGCAAGCTGGTGCACTACTGGTCCTCTGACCCGGGCGGCGCCACCTCCAGGAGAGCGCTAGACCTAAAAAGCATGGAGTGAGTCTCGTCTCACTGGCTCAGTAGGGGTCCCGTGGATCCCCACTGTAAATGAAAGCGATAACTAGAAGTAACGGCAGTAACAACAAGAACAACAACAACAATAGTGGCACTAATAACAATAATAAAATAACGACGGTCGGGACGGCAAGAACGACTAGCTAAGGAAACACGGAACTCTACACTAGCCTGGGCCCCAACCAGTTTACCTCGACCTCTAGTCGGGATCGTTGACCCATAGCGGATCCACGAACCTACTACCGAAAGGAAACCTCGCAACGACACGGTAGTAATTCATCTAATGGAAAAACCGATAAAGCCACGAGGCTAAACACACGGCCTCCACCCTCGGGAGGACGACCATCCACTGGGAAGCTCAAACCCGAGCTAAAGCCAGTGGGGGAAAACAGCCCATACACAGGGCAGCTTGCAAGCTCAACTCTCGGAAGGGCCACGACGACGTTGTCGGTACCTCAACCTTCACCGGCAGACAATCCGCTACTCAACATACACAACATGGACAGATGCGTCCACTGACGTCTTATACTACGGCGAGGCCTCTTATGCATGCACACTACTCACACCCAGTCCCAAGAGGAGTAGAGAGACACTCACACACACCACAACCTCGGACTGGTTAGGGTCCGCGCCTCTGCACCCAACAACATGGCTATGACCAGCTACCTGACACAGGGTACACGCCACTGCATCCGTCAGCAGCGTACTCTCCCCAACCACGGTACGCAAACACGCTCATGGTGGGCATTCCCCGAAAGGGAGCGCCGTACACACTGGGTGGTCCCGCCTAGTCCAACACGATCGGCCATTGGGATGCTCCACAGCCTCATGGAGTCCTGCCGAGCTCTCACATCCATAGCCTCGCGGATGGCTACCTTAAAGCACGGTTAAACACAATCTCACGGGGGTCTCGAGAAGGCATAATCATCCAAGCAAGCCTCCGTGATCCACTATACGACCCTAAGGGGTGTTGAGGGACCACCCTCGTAAGGGACCACCCTCACACCACATGGCCGCATTAGTGGAAAGCCCGAGAAAGGCGTGCACACACCCACGAACCATCGTGCTCCACGACACGGCACTAAGGGGTGTTGAGGAACCACCCTCACAACACCTAGCTGCACTAGTGGACACCGGTCCACCAACTCACATGGTGTAAACCTCGCCACGGGCACACGAGCCACGTAGGAACCATGCCACAAATGCACAATTAAAACCCAATACGGAGAACTCATGAATCCTCGAACCACGAGAATTAATCCTCGGGCGACCATCACCCTCACGAGGCCCAATTGGCCTCACTCCCATGGGTTTAGATGGCCAAAATGCCAAGACATGAAATAGGGGCGAGAAACCATACAACCGGGGCTGAAACCCCCTTAAAAACCCAACCCCAGGGGAGTTCGGTCGACCAGCCAGGGTTGGTCGGTCGACCAAGCCACCTAGGGCTGGAAGCCCTTTCACAGGGGTCGACCCTACCTCACAGCGTGTCAACCCTCTGTTGGGTCGGTTGACCGAACAGTAGGGTTCGATAGATCGAACTCTGTAGTAGGGTGACCCCTGCGTGCTGCCAGAATTGGTCGACAAAAAGGTCGACCGAATCTAGTGACCTTCACACGGGAGACCCCCTTGGGGTCACAAACCACACCCAACTCACCCCCAGAGCCAGCGGGAACCATTCCCCAACCCAAAACACACTTGATGGGGCCAAACGGGGCCCAAAACGGCGATCAAAACCTCGTATCGGATAATTACCCCGAATTAAACCCATTTTCCCCCAAAACAAGATCAATGGCCATCTCGGCCTCTCCTCAGCCCGAAACCACGAGGGAAAGGATGGAAAGCAAGGGGGAAACATTCCCCGGCATCTAATCTACCAATCTGCCAAGAATCATCGCCTAAATCGGCGAACCGTCCCTCGTCCCAAAACATGCTCAAAACCGCAACATAAAGGAAACCCGCTCGTTCTTGCTCCAATCAACACGAAATTACGGGGAAATAACGCGGAGAAAGTAAGGATCCGTCACCCTACCTCTGGCGAAGAAATGACGGCGATCCGATGCCATTCCGAGCTCGAAATGCCACGAACAGCATGAAACCGCACAAAACCGCATGCCACACCTCGTCTCTCGATCCGTGCTCTGATCCACGCCGATCCTCGCTCCGAGCTGCACACCACCTCACCGTCGATCTCCTCCATTGGTCGCCGGAGAAGAATAGGGTGAGAGGGAGAGCGTGGGAGTGAGAGGGGGAGAGAATGGGAGAAAGAGAGTGAGATGCGAGAGAGAGGAGAGAGAGAGGGGTGGGGAGAGTTTTATAAAAAAATATTTTTTTTTGAAACTGCAATAACTTTGGAAAAGACCCCAAAAATGCAACCGGACTCCGAAAAATTCTAGAAAAATATCAGCGCGTTCCTCACAACACCACGGACCCAAGATAATTCACGAATACACCGTGAAAGGTTCTGACAATCCGGTAAAAATGTCCGAAGCTCACTCGGACACGATCCGCAACCCACAGAGTCACGATCTGAAAATCCGGGGCGTTACAGCATCAACCAAGGTGATGAACTTAAAAACCATCCTCAAGGGATGAACGACGTTTATCTAGGGTTCCTCCCCCTTGACCCTATAAGAAGGGAATATCAAAGATGCCCCTTGCGAGGCATGCTCGACCCTGGGGGGGTTACCCCCATTATGGTCATGTCGTGGCTTCGTTTTAAGCCGATAACCTGCTGAATTTGAACCATTTTGATCGGGATTTGATCGAATTCTGCTATTTCCTCAAATATTAAAGGTGTCGTACTCCGGCATACATATGCCCCGATGTTATACAATTCTTCACGATGTTTTTGACCCGGACGTCAGTCCGAACATGAAATGGTCATTACATGACCGATAAGGTTTCGAATACCCTTCTGCACTCTAATACGTGGATTTTAATGCTTTCTAACATATCTTTTGCTCATTTCATGAAAATTGATCTTTAGGCCATTTGGACCCATATCTCAGCGATTAATCAAAGGTTTTCCCCTCTCCGAGGGGATGTAATTAACGCTTTGACATTTACGGCATGACGGGTCTTCAGTCCCAACCCGATACCCACAATCCTCTGGTTGGTCAGACGAAGTGCACCCCGGGCTTCGGACTACTCCAGTCTCGAAGCCCGAACACATTGTCACACACGTGACTGGCACACCCTCACACCAAATAAAACGATGAAAGATAAAAAAAATATTCAAGGAAGATATTTTAAAGAATTCTTAGTGCGTTCCACAAGTTGGCACGCTCGGTGGGACAGATGATCCTGAATCAAAAGAACACATGATATACTAGATATTTTGAAGAATTCTGAGTGCGTCCAACAAGTTGGCACGCCCGGTGGGACAGATGATCCTGAATCAAAAGAACACATGATATACAAGATATTTTAAAGAACTCTGAGTGCGTCCAACACCGGCCGGCTGAACGAGTCCTCACGTTGAGCGAGAGGATGAAGAAGCCTTATTCCTTCCCAAGGGATAAAACTCAGGAGATCTTTAAGTGGGCTTGCCACTACGGCAAGGTCGCCTTGTAGAGCCCAAAAGGCCAGAGGATGGCAGAAGAAGTGATGACCCTGAATTCTGTCTCTATCATCGAATCCTGGGCCACCCTATCGAAGATTGTTATGTCTTCAAGGATATTGCCTAGGACTTGATCGGGAAAGGTGAATTGAAGATGGGGGGCTATGAAGTGGACCCACCACAACCACATGAAGCAGGTGTCTATAAAAAGGGAGTCCATGTGGTCTCCCTCCTCGCGGATGTCGCAAGCGCAGCTGATGGAAGATGCCCTGAAGCGGATTTCCCTCAATATGACCCCGCACTGCCCTCATTGTTCAGTGGGCTGCAGCAGGAAATCAAAAGGCTGGAGAAGCAACTAGTCGAAACAAGTATACGCTGGTTTGACCCAGCAGGGGGTATCCTCCCTCAAGGATGCAGTCACCCAAGCCCGAAGCACTTCCCCGTGACCAGGGCAGAACTGTACAGCCACAAGCAAGAAGGCGATGAGTCCGTCCTGGACTACATCAAAAGATGGAGAAACCTTTATACGAGGTGCAAGTCCCCGTTAAGCCACGAGGTTGCCACCTAGGTTTGCGGATAAAGTCTGAAGAAAGAAATTCAACAGCGGATGGTCGGCGTCGACGTCCAATCCCTTGATCAATTGGCCATGATAGCTGTTGATATTGAGGCCTTCCTGGCAAAATACTGCTCCGCCACCACCCTGGTGTTGTGTGACAATGTGATATCTAGAGGGGGGGTGAATAGATCCCCTTATAAAAATTATGCCCAATTCAAAAACTTGCGCCCACTATGCTCAAATTAAAAACCACCCACTCAACTTTACTGAAAGACGCTGAATATGAATTAACCCAATCGATCAGATGAAGACTCATACAAGACCGATATCGAGCACTTAGCATACAATGAGATCACTATTGTGAAAACTGCTCACACACTATTCAAAGCTACTCTCGATCACTTAGTGTATAAGGAAACTATGGTTCAGAAACTACTCGCACTGCAACCTGTGAAGGAGGTAAAGGACAAGGATCAAGCACATAAAAAAATCACATAGCACAAACAATTTTTAGGTGGTTCAGTCCGCACCAAGCAGACCTACATCCGCCCCCCACTCAAACTTAGTGAGGATTCTGCTGACACAGAGCTTAAACCGCTAAGCCTCATAGCTTGCTACACCATTGAGCAACACAGCTTGCTTACACCGTTGAGCATCATAGCTTACTACCCATTGAGCCTTACAGCTTACTATACAGGTAAGCCTCACAGCTTGCTACAAACTCGCTGAGCCTCACAGCTTGCTACACAGTTGAGCCTCACCGCTTGCAATAACCGACGTCTAAACAGAGCATCGAAAGAACCTCATAGAAGCGGAAAAACAAAAACAAAAAACAAGGAAAGAAATATAGCAACAATAGCTATAAAGAAATCACAATAGCTTGGATTTGATCCAGCGGCCAAGGAACATCAAATCTGTAATGAACTCTAGTAGTACACAAGAACTTCACAAGCTCTCTCTGTTTCTCTTCTTCTTCCCACAGTCTCTCTCCCTCTCTCACAGATATCTTTCGAACACCTACTGCTCACTCCTCTCTCTTTCTCTTCTTCTCTCACTCTTCTCTCAGCCCTCTTCACAACCCCTTTTTGCTTGCAGTGCACACAGTAGTTCACCTCTTCTTCTGCAAGCCACCTTTCTTCTTCGAAGGAAGGCAACCTTTATAGAACAGGGGCTCCGAAAATGATTTGGATAAGAAAATATGATTCCTCTATTTTTCATTGATCACATGGCAGCAATGAGAATATTCCTCAGACATCGTACCTCAAATCATGTGCCAAATGATTAATGTTGAAGGCACAAGGACAGCCCACATGTTCCTCATGTGTTCGACCAGTTGTTTGTGCTACAATCCATTTTACAGCCTTGCTGGCCATTTTATAGCCCTATCGTACATTTGTCTGCCATGCCCACCTATTGTTCACCCTTAATCCGTAGCTAATGCTTCTTTTCTCTGCCTTAGCTATTTCAGCATGACTGCGTCGACACAAGCAGGTAGGTGCGTTGACGCTGCTTCAGTGGTTTTCAACCTTTCACCCTTGCATTCCAAAGCTTCCACGCCTGTTGCCCATTTTACATCCTTATCAGCCTATTTTTCACCCCAATGAACCATATGTCACTCTTACCTATCCATTTATCACCGTTAAAGTCCAGACTCGTCGCCTTTCCTATTTTCCTCTTTAGCCTTGGCCATCGCCAATATCTATTTATCACCATTAGCTTCTTATTTTACTCCCTTGAGCGCCATTTGTTACTCTTGTTAATTATTTTTCATCCTGAATCGACCTTAGTTACCTTTTTCACCTTAGAGAGCCCTTCTTCAACGTTGATGCTTTTGTCTTCATTTTTGCTTGACTTTGACATTGTTCACTTTAGCTGATTATAGTTGACCATTGACCTTTGACTTTGACTCGCATCTTTATGACTTAGGTCAACATAAAGTTGAGCTTGACTTGAGTCTTCTTTGTTGTGACGTTTACTTTGACCAGTTAACATTTGACTGTCACTAGCTTGACTGTGGTCAACACTCTTTAGGCAAACGAAGTCCAACTTCTTCTTCTCCTTTAGCTTCTCAGCCTTACTTTCATTTCAATCTATTTGTTACCGTTGGGAGGCTATTTTTCACCCTTGGTGGCCATTTGTCACCACTGTCCCTTTATTTTTTAGCCTTATTCACGAAGAACCGTCGCCACTGCTTTGGCATTTCTGACTTGAGGGCTTTGAGCTGGGGTCGAATCCAAGGGTCGACTCTTCTCTTTGCATTTTCATGTTCTCACCACACCCACCTATTTGTCACCACTAAAGGTCTATATATCACCCTTAAGCTTCATTTGTCAGCGATAGAAGACATTTCTCACCCTTATCTACGTCTGTTGGCAGGTGGCTTCTGGCTGACTTGAAGTCGACTTGTAGAGCTTCTGAAGTTGACTTCCCTTCATGAAACCTTCGTTCTGCTGAAGCTATAGAACTCTGTAAGCTGGAGTCAACTTCAACCTTGACTCCTCTTGTTCAATTTTCATCTTATTTCATCTGACTATTGATGATGTCAACACGTTCATGATGTCAAACTGATGCCTGTTCTTCATGTAATTTAGAAACAAACTAAAGGCAACACAATGAGAAACAAGAGAACCTCATGCATTGAATCTTCATTAATTTTGGTCTACACATTAGTTATGACTATGGAATGCATGAAACACAAAAATGAATCATAGTGTTGACATCATCAAAACATAGGGACATAACATTCTCCCCCTTTTTGATGATGGCAATACTATGAGTTATTATGTTCATTATGATCAGTTTGACACATGAACATGCATATGCATCAGTTTGACACATGAACATGCACATGCATCACCTCCAATGGTGTCAACACTATGACAGACTCACAAACAACTCTCCCCCTTTGACATCATTAAACAAAGTAGTGTGAGAACACATATGGAATATGGAGATTGATACGAGAAATATGAAGTGATCTAGAAGGGGAGGGGATGAATAGATCACTGTTTTCAACCGATTAAAAAATACTGAAGAGTGATTCACTGAAAACAAGCAATCTCGCATATGAACCCACAAAAATCGCAGTGCGAACAATAACTCGAGTAGATAGAAGGCACACCACAAGAACCACCACAGACAATCACACAAGGGCACAGAGGTTTTTAAGGTGGTTCGGCCAGATCTCCAGTCTGCCTACGTCCACCCCTCACTTCAAATCGAAGTGAGGATTCCACTAGCACAGCTAGCAAAGTAGACTCAGTCTGCGACAACTGCTGATTCACAGCTTCACCAGGGGAACATCCTCCCCTCTTCCTCCACACCCGGAGGGAACCCTAAGGACGTCAAGTCCCTAGAAACCAAAAAAACAATTTCCTCTTCCTCCAACCGGAGGGAACACTAGTGATCTACAGTCACTAGAACCAGAGACCAAGGTCTCTCTTCCTCTGACTCCAAGAGGGAACACCTCTTCTACGAGAGGGAACACTACTGCAACCTCTGTTGTAAGTAAACCAGAGAGAACACGTCTCTCTCTTCCCCTGAACACCAGGAGGTAACACAGAGAACTCTCAATCAAGAATGGAAAACATATAAGAAACGAAAACAAGAAAGAAAGAATCCAAAGTTCAGAAACTGGAAACAATGTAGCTCAAACTGAGCAGCAGACTTCGGATTTGATCTGTAAGTCAAAACCCATCTTCTGATCACTCTCCTGCTCTTTCTTCTCTCCCAACTGGAACACTCTAGTTTCTCAGGGAGGCTCTTTCTCTTCTGCTCTCACTCAAATTTCTTCTCTTCTTTTTCTGGATCGAACTCTCTGCACTTCTGCTTTTTGCTTTTTCCTTTCGATCAACCTTCATCTGTGGACGAAGGCTTCAATATATAGCAGCAGCAGCAGGTGGATGAGGTGCAGAATGCGTGTGCCTCCCACACTTCATCCAGAACCTTCTTGCCACGTGCCTTTATAGCATTGGTTCCTTTAGCATTGGATCACGTGCAGCCCAGACACCGGTGAATGTTCTTCCTCAGACCTGCAAGGAGATAAAAACCATTAACACTGAGGGCCACAAGAACTAAAACTGCATGAGGTATGTGATAGCAATACGAGATGCACTTTACTGAGAACGACACGAGATACACAAGATTATTACAGTACGAGACAAGGAGAGAATGACACGAGGTCAGATGAAAACAGCACGAGGTAAAAAGAGAACGACACGAGATACATACTAAGAAGGCTAACACTACAAAGAGAACGATACGAAGTACACTGTAACAAAACAAACACTACGAAGAGAACGACACGATATACACAATAATAAAGCTTAACACTACAAAGAAAACGACACGAAGTCAGAAGAGAACAGCACGAGGTGAGAGGGAAGTCTCACGGAGTGAAAAGGTAGACACACACGCGATCAGAAGGAACCTGGACGAAGATAGAAAGAAACAACACGAGGACATAAACACAAGAATAACACGAAGACACGAATACAAAAGCAACACGAAGACATGAATACAAAAACAACACGACATAACACACAGCAAAGAGAACGGCACGAGGTGAAACGACACTTTACTAAAAAGACTTGAATACACACGAAAACAACTTGGACTGAAACCAACTCGAAGACGAAAAATGACACGAAAACAACATGGACTGAAACAAGGTATAGACTTGCCAAAGAACTGGACGATGTATAGACTTGGACAAGGCAAAGTCTGTACAGACTTGAGGGTTCACAACGTATATACTTTGGCAAGACAATGGTTGTACATACTTGAAGTGAAGACCAATGTATAGACTTCAAGGTTCAGCTGCCAATGAATAGACTTGGAAAGCTTGAAGGCCAATGTACAGACTTGGAAGCTTAAACCAATGTATGGACTTAGCTTCGAACATGCTACAGTGCATTGTATGGACTTTGAAGACTGATGCATGACGCTAAGCCAATGTGTAGACTTTGGCTTGAAACGAAGGTAAAGATGAGGCTGTATAGACTTGGCCAGAACAAGAGACTCGAAGACAAAGGGGTGACACAGATGGAACGACACGAAGTGGCACAGAAAGCAGCACGAGGTACTGCAGTGTACAGCACACGATGGAATAAAATAACGACACGAAGACAACCAACAAACATAATTGGAACAACACGACGTACAAAAAAGGACAACACGGAGTATGAAGGGAACATTACGGACATGCAAGGTATTAACTCATGGCAGTTTTCCTGTTAATCATGGAAATTTCAAATGTATAACATTACACAAGATATCTGATTAAAATGACAATATTTAACATAGTGATGCTCATCATCAAAACACTAGGGAAGTCACAAAAGTCCAACAATCTCCCCCTTTTTGATGATGGCAACACTATATTAAATAACAGAGATGAAGTGCATGAAGATAAGCTGTGAAAATAAGCAATGCAGACACACAACACACTCGCCTCCTCTGACGACTCCCAAGAGCTCCCCCTGAACACAACATCCACTTTCTTCTGACTAGATAACTCAGGGCACTTATCTTTCGCTCCCCCTCAGCAAAGCACAAAATCACAAGCAAGACACTAGCAAGACACTCTCCCCCTTTGACATCATCAAAAACTAGGGGCAGGTCTGAAGATATCACGAAAAGAAAATTGCTGACATTGGAGAGAAAACAATAGAGAGTATGGCTGATAAAGGAGAGTTATTGAGATGTTTAAGCAATTAAGAAAGCCATTAATTTTATGTGAGGATTTTGAGGATCAGTTAGTCAGACTGCGTGCAAAATGGTGAATGAAGATTTGCTCCATACACAGAACCAGATTCTAAGCAAGTAAGGTACAAGATACCAGTATGGTCAGAGTAAGTCTTTACTCAGAGAGTATAAAGCAAGGAAGTCAGGAAAAACAAAGACCTGTGGTATTGAAAACAAACAAACCAAGACCTAAATGCCAAGTGAACAGAATCTGGATACCAAGAGGGAGAAAATTTTTCACAGATGGTCAAGATCAAAGATAAATCTGTCAAGTACACCTTTGACATTAGGGAGACACCTTGTTTAGAGGCAGGAATCCCCAGTTACTTGGTGGCAAGACCACATTACCCCTTCTGACAAGAGGACAGAGATAGTATTCTAACTGGTGTTGACATTAAGGTGACACCTTTACCAGAGGCCAGACACCCCAGTTACTAACCAGATATGTACCATTGCTCTGTATGATCAAGACAGCTAATTAAGCCTGATTTATACTGCCATCTCATGACATGGGATACTTTCACTTCATTGATGAAAGTCCCAAGTTTCTCAATGAACAGTAAACAAGGTTGTTAAAACTTCTTTCATGAATTTTTCATTAAACTGCACTTGAAACCTTGTAAATTAGTCTAGATTCAGTTTGAGAACAATACACCAGCTCCAAAGTTCTTCAGACAAAAGCACTATATACCTCATTTTGGACTTAACTAGACTAAGTAGGTATGCTGTACTGGCTAGATCAGAAGTCAGTTACAGTGTAGGAAGATAGTCTTGAATTCAGATTTTGATCTCAGTGGGACTAACAGCTAAAATTCCAACAAGAAATTAGATGAACAGTCTTAACGGATAAAACATTCAAAAATTTCTTTTATCCACTTACTCAAACTGATTCTCTTATAAGGTCAGCAAAAGTCCGTTCAAAGTATGTTCAGATTTGGCCAAAAGAGCATGACACCAATTATTAATCTAGCTCCCCCTGAGACCTTGACACCAACTCAGACTTAACCAAGACAACCCTCAAAACACCTCAAAGAAAACAAAGTGGTATCAATCAGTACGAGTGAATCAGCAAACACCCATAATGAGGTTATTTTCAGTAACAGATAATGAGCAAAGATAAGCATAAGAGCACATGACAAATTATTTAGAAATCAATTATTCAATCATGAAATTCTGTAAATACCTAATTCTCTGCGCAATGTGCTAAATTTTTCAGTATCCAGTGGCTTAGTGAAAATATCTGCAATTTGTGAGTTAGTGCCAACATGGATCAATTCAAAGGTCTTCCTAGCTACTTCATCACGAATAAAATGATGCCTGATTTCGATGTGTTTAGTTCGAGAATGAAGTACAGGATTCTTTGTAATGTTTATTGCACTAGTATTGTCACAAAAGATGGAAGTGCAACCTAGCTCAACTGAGTAATCCAGAAGCTGGTGTTTTATCCATATAACCTGTGTGCCACAGCTCTCTGCTGCCACATACTCAGCTTCAGCAGTAGAAAGAGCCACAGAGTGTTGCTTCTTGGATCCCCAAGAGACTAGGCATCCTCCTAAAAATTCGCAGTGACCCCTAGTACTTTTCCTGTCCAATTTACATCCTGCATAATCTGCATCTGTATATGCAATGAGATCTAAACTACATGATGCAGGATACCAAAGACCTAGATCATAGGTAGCAGATAAGTATCTAAAGATTCTTTTTACAGCTGCCAAATACAATTCAGTAGGCCTAGACTGGTATCTGGCACACATCCCTACACTAAATTGAATGTCAGGCCTGGATGCTGTTAAGTAGAGGAGTGAACCGATCATACCTCTATATAATTTAGCATCCACCTCTTTACCTTTTTCGTCTGAATCCAGTGAGGAGTTGGTGCCCATGGGTGTTGAGATAGTCTTGAGGTTGGTCATTCCAAACCTTTTCAGCATCTCCAGAGTATACTTGGTTTGATTTATGAAACAACCATCCTCCATTTGTTTGACCTGCAGCCCAAGAAAATACTTTAGTTCGCCAACTAAACTCATTTCAAATTCATGAGACATAGATTCAGAAAATTCTTTACACAATTTTGAATTGTTAGATCCGAAGATGATGTCATCAACATATACCTGGACCACTATTAAATCCTTTCCGAGATTTTTGGTGAAGAGGGTTTGGTCAACCTTACCTCGAGTGTAGCCCTTGCTCAAGAGGAATTCAAAAAGTCTCTCATACCAGGCTCGGGGAGCCTGCTTCAATCCATAGAGGGCTTTATTCAACCTAAAAACCATGTTAGGCTGAATAGAGAAATTAAAACCTGGAGGTTGTTCAACATATACCTCTTCCTTCAATACCCCATTTAAGAATGCGCTTTTGACATCCATCTGCTGCAGCCGAATGTTCCTAGAGCATGCAAATGCAAGCAGAATTCGTATAGCTTCCATCCTAGCCACTGGGGCATAGGATTCATCAAAATCCACACCAAATTCCTGACTGTAGCCTTGAGCTACAAGTCTTGCTTTGTTTCTAGAAATAGCTCCATTCTCATCAACTTTATTCTTGAAAATCCATTTAGTGCCAATGACATGAGTGTTATCAGGTCTGGGAACTAGTTCCCATACAATATTTTTCTCAAATTGATTTAATTCCTCACACATGGCGGATACCCAAGAATCATGTTTTAAGGCTTCTTCCACAGATTTGGGTTCCACCTGAGATACCAATGCAGCTAAGTCCTGTTCTTGGACAATTCTAAAATGAGACCTAGTCCTAGGAGGATCATGCAAATTGCCTATGACATTTTCACTAGGGTGATCTTTGTGAAATATTATCTCACCTGAGGGTTCACCTACCTCAGCTGCTCCTTCTTGCTGTGAGTTTTCTAGTTGAGCAGCTGGCTGCATTTCTTCTTCTTCAATTCTCTCCAAGAAATCTCCCTCATTAGATGGCTCCCTGTCATCATCCATCACTTTGTTAGAGAAATCATTTTCATCAAACACTACATGCGGTGTTTCTTCAACAGTTTGATCAGCTTTATTGAAAACTCTGTAAGCCCTTGAGGTTTCTGAATATCCGAGAAAAATTCCAGGAGAGCTTCTAGCTTCAAATTTGTCCAAACCATTCTTACCATTATTGTGGATAAAACATTTTGAGCCAAAAACTTTAAAGTAAGAAATGTTTGGCTGCTTACCCTTGAGAAGTTCATAAGGAGTTTTCCTATGAGTAGGTCTTACCAAGGCTCGGTTTAGAATGTAGCATGCAGTATTCGCAGCTTCAGCCCAAAATCTCCTTGGAAGTCCACTCTCAATCAGCATAGTCCTGGCCATTTCAATTATTGACCTGTTTCTTCTCTCAACAATTCCGTTCTGCTCCGGTGTCCTGGGAGAAGAGAATTTGTGAGTCACTCCCTCTCTTGAGTAAACGTCAGAAAATGAAGAGTTCTCAAACTCTCCTCCATGGTCAGACTGAATTGTAATGATGTTATGTTCACCTTGCAATTTGATTTTATTGAAAAGTTCTTCAAAGTGAACAAAGGCATCATTTTTATTTGCTAAACAAAACAACCAAGAAAATCTAGTGAAGTCATCAACTATGACTAATCCATATCTCTTACCTGACAAACTTTGTATGCGGGTAGGACCAAAAAGATCCATGTGCAAGTGCTGCAGCGGTTTAGATGAAAGATTCTCAATTCTCAACTTAAAAACTACACGAGTCTGTTTAACTAGTGCACAAGCATCACATAGCTTGGACCCTAACTGAAATCTTATTCGGGGCAAACCTCTAACTAGGTTATGTTTAGACAGTTTATTCATTATAGACAAGCTAGCATGGCCTAGACGCCTATGCCAGTCAAACGCAACCTGTTCAGAATTAGCAGACATACACAAGTGAGTTTCAGGATTATCATCCAGGTCTACGATGTATACATTGTTTACTCTATGACCTTTGAACATGACGTTATCAGAATTCAGCTCAAAAACAGTATAGGAATTGTGGTCAAAGAGTACCTTGTGTCCTTTGTCGCAGAGTTGACTTATACTTATCAAGTTGTGCTGAAGTCCTTCTACAAGATACACATCTTCAATGGAGTTAGTAGAGGACTTACCAACTGTACCAATTCCAATTATTCTTCCTCTGTTATTTCCACCGAATTTGACCAGGCCCCCAAACTTCATTTTCAGTTTGCTAAATTTGGACCGGTCTCCTGTCATGTGCCTGCTACAGCCGCTGTCAAGATACCACTTGTTATGCTCGGCTGCCAGGCTAACCTGCGAAAGTTCAGACAAAGTAATGTGGGACCCAATTCAAATTGGGTCCAAAGATAGTTTTCAATTTATCCAAATCACACTTAGGAACCCACATTTGTTTTACTGTTCTTTTCAGAGATTTCATGTAGATTGATTCTTCCTTCTTGGCATTTCTCAGTGGGTGTTGAATGAGCCTATTCCTATTAAAATTATGCTGTTTCCGAGCAGAGAAATTGTTGTTTGGCCTCTTAGAGGAAACACGTGTGTGCTGAGCATAATTCATGTAGCCATTTTTATTCAAATGAAAATTGTGCTGAAGGTGATGCATGTTCGCATGCTTTCCTTGATAACTATCATGCTGAATTTTCTTAGCGAAACTGTTCACCTTTCTAGTGACATCAATAGGAATGGTCGTGTGAAAACCCTTGTTCCACACCTGTTGCACAGGAACAGTTCTAGTCTCAGGATTTCCTGACTTAGTCTGCTGACCAGTGGATTGAATAGATTTGCTGGTCGAAACCTTCAATGTAGAGACAGATTTGGAACTGGATGGGGTTTTCAGTGTTTCTTTGCCCTTGGCGGGGCAGAACGTGACAGTTTTGAATTCAAAGGGTTTTTTACTAGTGGGATTATATCCTAATCCCTCCCTGTTGAAGTTTACCCTCGACCCCAGAAGGACATCCAGATTGTTTCTCCCCTCTGTAAATTTTTCTAGTATTTTTCCTTTGTCCTCAATCTCCTTCTGAAGTTCATTACATTGGTCCAGGAGTTCCTGATTAACTTTTCTAACCGTCTCATATTTTTCTGCAATCAGTCTAAACTCCTTTTTACTCTCTTCAGTTTTACTCTTCAGCTCATTCATCCTAGCTAGATTTTCCTCTCTTTCCATTCTAAACTTCTCGATCTCACTTCTAGCCTGATCTAGCTCAATGGCCATCTCCTTGGTTTTCATGTTGTCTGTAACAACAATAGAGTGTTCCTCAGAAACAGAGTGAAACTTTCGTTTAAGCATTCTGTGCTCCTTGGTTAGAAAATTATATTTAGCTAACAGGTCGCCATAAGCATCCTCCCAATCATCCAAGGTAAAATTCTCAAATAAGTTTGTTACCTCTTCCTCATGGTTGGCCATGAGGCAAGTCTTCTCTTCATCTTCACTGGACGAGGTGGCTTCTAGATCCTCCTCCTCGTCGCTCCATGTGCACAGCATGGCTTTCTTCTTCTTGTGCACCATCTTCTTCTGGTATCCGGGAGCCTTAGCTTGCAGCTCTGGACATTCACTTTTCATGTGACCATGTTTCTGACAATGGTAGCATGTAACCTTCTTAACAAGCCGGTTCTTCTCAAGTTCTCGTTCAGGAGACTTCCTTGCAGCATTGAATCTCTTTCTCCTGTAGAATTTCCCTTTAGTCCTTAGGAACTTTCTGAATTGCCTGGTGAGCATGGCCTGCTCGCTCTTGTCCAGGTCTGAGAATCCGTCAGAGTCTTCGCTGCTACCACCACTGTTGCTGCTGCTGCTGCTCTTCTTAGTATGTCGTGAGACCTTCAGAGCAACATTCTTTCCCTTTCTGTCATGTCCATCATTCCCTTGTCTGAAGTTCATTTCGTGGGTCATGAGAGACCCAATCAGCTGGGTTACTGACATGGTGGATAAATCTCTTGATTCCTCTATGACGGTCACCTTAGTATCCCAGATGGGAGTTAGGGACCTAAGGATCTTCCTGACAATGTCTTCTTGCTGAATCTCCTTTCCAAATCCTCTCAGACTATTGATGATCACAGATAATCTAGCATACATTTCTGTGATCGACTCCTCTGGCTTCATCTTAAACAACTCATACTGAGTTGTAAGCATATTGATCTTGGTAGCTTTCACTTGAGATGTGCCCTCATAAATTAACTGCAATTCATCCCACATTTTCTTTGCAGTCTTGCACGCTGAAATCCTAAAGTACTCTTCCGGGTGGACGGCGCACTGTATGATGCTAAGAGCCGTCCAATTCAGTGCGGAGAGTTTTACCTTTTCCTCTGTCCATATGTCTTCATTCGGTGGAAGTTGGTACGGACCATCTGTAATTACTCTCCAGAGCTTGTGGCTTTGGGCCCTGATAAAGACTTCCATCCTGTTCTTCCAAAAGAAATAGTTATTACCATCGAAGAAAGGGGGACGGGTGATTGACTGCCCTTCAGCAATGTAGCTGCGAGGACCAGCAGATCCGTTTCCCTGGCCGTTGGACCACATATTGGGAAATACCTGCTCTGATACCAAGTGATACGAGAAATATGAAGTGATCTAGAAGGGGAGGGGATGAATAGATCACTGTTTTCAACCGATTAAAAAATACTGAAGAGTGATTCACTGAAAACAAGCAATCTCGCAGATGAACCCACAAAAACCGCAGTGCGAATAATAACTCGAGTAGATAGAAGGCACACCACAAGAACCACCACAGACAATCACACAAGGGCACAGAGGTTTTTAAGGTGGTTCGGCCAGATCTCCAGTCTGCCTACGTCCACCCCTCACTTCAAATCGAAGTGAGGATTCCACTAGCACAGCTAGCAAAGCAGACTCAGTCTGCGACAACTGCTGATTCATAGCTTCACCAGGGGAACATCCTCCCCTCTTCCTCCACACCCGGAGGGAACCCTAAGGACGTCAAGTCCCTAGAAACGAAGAAAAAAATTTCCTCTTCCTCCAATCGGAGGGAACACTAGTGATCTACAGTCACTAGAACCAGAGACCAAGGTCTCTCTTCCTCTGACTCCCAGAGGGAACACCTCTTCTACGAGAGGGAACACTACTGCAACCTCTGTTGCAAGTAAACCAGAGAGAACACGTCTCTCTCTTCCCCTGAACACCAGGAGGTAACACAGAGAACTCTCAATCAAGAATGGAAAACATATAAGAAACGAAAACAAGAAAGAAAGAATCCAAAGTTCAGAAACTGGAAACAATGTAGCTCAAACTGAGCAGCAGACTTCGGATTTGATCCGTAAGTCAAAACACATCTTCTGATCACTCTCCTGCTCTTTCTTCTCTCTCAACTGGAACACTCTAGTTTCTCAGGGAGGCTCTTTCTCTTCTGCTCTCACTCAAATTTCTTCTCTTCTTTTTCTGGATCGAACTCTCTGCACTTCTGCTTTTTGCTTTTTCCTTTCGATCAACCTTCATCTGTGGATGAAGGCTTCAATATATAGCAGCAGCAGCAGGTGGATGAGGTGCAGAATGCGTGTGCCTCCCACACTTCATCCAGAACCTTCTTGCCACGTGCCTTTATAGCATTGGTTCCTTTAGCATTGGATCACGTGCAGCCCAGACACCGGTGAATGTTCTTCCTCGGACCTGCAAGGAGATAAAAACCATTAACACTGAGGGCCACAAGAACTAAAACTGCATGAGGTATGTGATAGCAATATGAGATGCACTTTACTGAGAACGACACGAGATACACAAGATTATTACAGTACGAGACAAGGAGAGAATGACACGAGGTCAGATGAAAATAACACGAGGTAAAAAGAGAACGACACGAGATACATACTAAGAAGGCTAACACTACAAAGAGAACGACACGAAGTACACTATAACAAAACAAACACTACGAAGAGAACGACACGAGATACACAATAATAAAGCTTAACACTACAAAGAAAACGACACGAAGTCAGAAGAGAACAGCACGAGGTGAGAGGGAAGTCTCACGGAGTGAAAAGGTAGACACACACGCGATCAGAAGGAACCTGGACGAAGATAGAAAGAAACAACACGAGGACATAAACACAAGAATAACACGAAGACACGAATACAAAAGCAACACGAAGACATGAATACAAAAACAACACGACATAACACACAGCAAAGAGAACGGCACGAGGTGAAACGACACTTTACTAAAAAGACTTGAATACACACGAAAACAACTTGGACTGAAACCAACTCGAAGACGAAAAATGACACGAAAACAACATGGACTGAAACAAGGTATAGACTTGCCAAAGAACTGGACGATGTATAGACTTGGACAAGGCAAAGTCTGTACAGACTTGAGGGTTCACAACATATATACTTTGGCAAGACAATGGCTGTACATACTTGAAGTGAAGACCAATGTATAGACTTCAAGGTTCAGCTGCCAATGAATAGACTTGGAAAGCTTGAAGGCCAATGTACAGACTTGGAAGCTTAAACCAATGTATGGACTTAGCTTCGAACATGCTACAGTACATTGTATAGACTTTGAAGACTGATGCATGACGCTAAGCCAATGTGTAGACTTTGGCTTGAAACGAAGGTAATGATGAGGCTGTATAGACTTGGCCAGAACAAGAGACTCGAAGACAAAGGGGTGACATAGATGGAACGACACGAAGTGGCACAGAAAGCAGCATGAGGTACTGCAGTGTACAACACGCGATGGAACAAATAACGACACGAAGACAACCAACAAACATAATTGGAACTGCACGACGTACAAAAAAGGACAACACGGAGTATGAAGGGAACATTACGGACATGCAAGGTATTAACTCATGGCAGTTTTCCTGTTAATCATGAAAATTTCAAATGCATAACATTACACAAGATATCTGATTAAAATGACAATATTTAACATAGTGATGCTCATCATCAAAACACTAGGGAAGTCACAAAAGTCCAACAAAGATGAATGTAGACATGAAGGTGTTGGAACAGTCTCCCCCTTTGACACAGAATGTAGATGTACTGATATGAGAATGAAGTTTCAATAGCAGATAGAAAATGAAGCGAGGCAAGACAATTCTCAATCTGATACAAATCTCATAAGTCAGAATTGACTAATTTTCATATTCTTCCATTATAGACAACTTATGATATGTGCCTTATTTAATCAGCATGGTTCAAATCTAATAAATTCTAAGTTTGTCAATGAAGTTTCTATAGACATATCTGCATTCAAGTTTTATAGAGATGAACCAAAAATTCATATAGGAACCCATGTTTCACCTTCTTCTATCTTACTCAACCAAGTTCAATGACTCCCTTGGGAGTGACCAAAGTTAGTATTGAGGTTAAACAAGCAAAAGTTTTCTGATTTAATTCCAGGTTTCAGCAATTCTACTTTTAGCTATCAAAAACATATTTTCTTTTGTTCATCAACATTTTTCTTTTAAGAGCAATTAAGTCTAGTACAACTTTATATCTAAAGAGACACATTGTTTAGATGCAAGTGTCCCTAAGAACTCAGTATAATTGACTATCATCCCTCAAATTGAACAGAGATAGCTTTATCATCTCATGACATATCTTCACTCACTTCATTGATGAGTGGGATATATTTCTCAGAGAACTAGCCATTGCTCTGCCTTGATTTAAAAAAAAAATCTGCAGAGTTAACATGACACTTCATGACACAGTCCACTAGACTTCAAGGTCAATGGACATGGTTTCTTAGTGAACCATTGTCATTGGTCTGAAAATTTTAACAAATTTTTTTTTAGATTTTTTGATGTTTAAAAATAATACTTAACCTAAGTAGCTCAACCAAGGATAGCCATGATTTCAAAATTTTCAGATTTCAGAAGATTTTGCAGGACACAACATGTAAAGGTTGGTTAAGGTCTATAAAAATTGAACACATATGTTTTCAAGACATTCATCTTTAAGCTCATTGAAATCATTAAAATCAAACCAGCAAATTATTTTGGACAATCATAAACTTGCATAATAGAAGATTCCTAATTCAAGTTGTTTTCAAATTTATGATCTTGGTACTCAGATTGGAATCTTACTGAAGTTCAGACAAAATACAGACAAATCAGAATCAAGAGATATTTAATGAAGGCCAGCAGGCAAAGGGATGACTTCTAGACAAGTGGGTAGACATGTGATTTCAAATGTAGGCACAGCAAGAAAACAAATAATAGATGAACTCGACTTGGAAGGCCTTTTAAGTCGGCTTGAGAATTTTCTAATAAGACTCCCCCTCAACAGATGCAGGGAATTTGAGAGAGTTTCAAATCCATTTTTAGACAGAGAGATAAATGATGCTCAAACATTGTTTCAGATCATTTTATTTTAGCTCCCCCTAAGTGTATGCATGCATTTCAAACAATCTTTTTGGAATGTTTTGACACAATTGATATGCATGAAAGCAAACATATGCATATGAATGAACTATGAAATGCAGGGACTCCCCCTATCAGAATGCACTTGAGACATCATTAAAAAAAATAAAGACCATGTAGGGGGTTATTGAACTAATCTCATGAACATCTAGACTGCTTTATATGTAAATATGTCCCATGGTACTAGGTAGAGAACTTAGGTCATAGGACCACCTCATTCATAGTGTGGGTTTCTAGACAGAAATGATTTGCCCTTCTCCCAGCATATCATTTGATATACCATTGGACATGCATGAAAGTGCATAACAAATACAGTGCAATCCTATATGCAATGCAGGTTTTTCAAACCATACATGAGAGTGCACACGTCTTTTTCAAACTATGCATGACTATCCAAATTACATATGCACATGGAAAAGTGTATGCTTGAGCAGACTCATTAATAGCATGTAAATGACATATGCAGATATAAGAACTCATGCAATCAAATTTATGTCAGCTCCCCCTTAGGTACACAACTATCAGGGTAAAATTAGAAATGAAAGCATGAGGTTCTAACTAACAGATTTAAACATGATGTGCAACTAAGCAATGAAGGAGTTATTAAAGATCAACAACTAAAACGGTAAAAGTAGAAGTGCGGTTTTACCAACCAGCATGTGCCTTATTTTTATTGAACCCTTTTTATTTCCTTCTTCAAGGCACACCTGCAAAGGCAATTCTCATTTTATGTTTTTAGGTACCCAAGAGTTCTTGGGTCCTCCATAGTTAGTAACACCTTTGGGAGGTGTTCTCCTCATCTTCTGGACATTTAATTCATCAAACTTCAGCAAATAACATTCAAGCATTGTATGCCCAAGATAACCACAACAATGACAATGTCCTAAATTTTTTACATTTTTCTGATAAACATGATTTTTGAATTTCTGTGAATAATCAGGTCTGTTATCATGAAAATTTTTCTTCTCTTTTGCATACCAACAATTAGACCTATAAACGGAGTAGATACGGAGCGGATAGTCTGATATCCGAATTTGTATCCGATTATAATCGGTCGGATATCCGAATCGACACATTCTATTAGGGTGTATTTTTCTCACTATCCGAATCCGAATTCGACGGATATTATCCGGATTCGGATATATCCGACTATCCGATTAGGTATAATCGAATAGTCGAATATCATCAGGATTCGGATATATCCGACTATCCGATTAGATATAAGAATATGTTATATGGTCATAGTTTTTTAGTTTTTAAATATATAAATATATATAATGAATTAAAATATAATAAATATAAAATATGATTATTAACTGAAAAATCTGAGAGCCAACCTAAAGTGATTCATGTATAATATCAAAAAAACTCATATTTATATTCGGTCGGATAATATCCGACACGGATATCTCAATATCCAAATTCGTATCCGATTAATAATCGGATATCCGATATCCGATTAAATTATCCGTCAGATATTTTATTCGGATAATTATCTGATTAAACGAATACGAATTCGAAATCGGTTCGAATTTTAAACGGATAATTGCCCGGCCTACCAACAATCCTTGACTGTATGGCCATGATTTCCACAGTTGAAGCACACAATGTGCTAACCTTTTGAAGCAAATTTATTTCTATGAAGAACATGCTAATTTGCAGAAAAATTAACACGTTCAGTATGAGAATGAGATTTTCGTTCTAACTTAGCAAACCAGTATTGAGCAGCCATGTGTCCTATCCTACCATAGCAGTAGCAATGAATTTTCATATTCTTAGACACATGATTTCTAGCATGAATATTCTTAGCATGCATTGTTCCAAAATTCTTATCATCATTTTTCAGGGCAGAATAATTTTTCTTTACATGTCCAGGTTTTTTACAATGAAAACATCATTTTTCCTTTTTCTGGACAAAACCATTTTCATCATGCTCTCTACATGCATTTCGTTCATCCCTCATCATTACACGACAGCTTCTCATTATATGACCATGAGTACCGCAGTAAAAGCAAATTGGCTTTTCTTTAGATTGCATATTTGAGTTTCTAAATTTCCTTTTTTGAGTTTTATCTTGTTCATTAGTATTCTGACCAGCTGGCTGACTTGGGGAAGTAGCTGAAGTGCTAGCTACATTTGAGCTACGCACAAAAGTTGTGTATAGCTTCTTCTTAATTTCAGAATTGTACTCTATCCCCTCACTTGGATTAGTGACCTCATCTTCCAAAGGAGTTTTCAGTTTCTCTTTGCCTTTAACAGATTTATGGAATTACTCAAATCTTGGATCTTATTTTCCAAGGTGGCAATGAGAATTTCTGAATTAGCCTTCTCCTTTTCATAGTCAGACAGTTTTTCTTTCAATGTTTCATTTTCATTAATCAACTCTTCATTATGAACAACTCCGTTTACTGAGATTTGATCATCATTCATTAAACTCAGTTTTTCTTCAAGTTCGAACACTTTATTTAATACCTCTTGATTTTCATTTTTCAACAAACCAAATTCTTCTTTATGCAATTGAACATCAACCTTACAAGTTTTATTCAAGTCTTCCAGCTGTGAACATTTTTCACATGAGGATTTTTCACAAGATGTATTCTCAATTTTCTTTTTCAATTTTCTATTCCCAGACTTGACCTTCTTGTAACTATCTAGCAATCTATCATAAAGCTCCATCAAATCATTAAACGTGAGTTCCTCAGATTTAGAGCTTACCTGGGAGGATGATTCATTCAGTTGATCACTGTCATGATCACTTCGATCAGCCATCAAGCATCTCTCCTCCTTTTTATCATGGATAGCCATCAACTTATCAAATATCTCCTTAGCATTTCTGCATGTAGAAACACAAGGAAATACATCAACATTGACGACATCTTTCATTAACTTTAGAGCTCTTAGATTATCAACATTTTTTAATTTATGCACAAAATTCCACTTGGACTTGTCCTTAAGCAATTCATATGGTCCATGTGAAATTAAAACCCATAAATCACAATCAACAGAATTCACGAAGTTACGTAGGCTCCCTAGGCAGTTATAAAAATTTGAACCATCAAACATAGGTGCGCGAGCCATTGAAATCAATTCAAAGAAATGATCCAAGATAGTAAATGCACCAAATTAGCATGATTCTCTCTGCAGATCGTTAGATCTGATGAATTAGAGACCCGCTCTGATACAAATTATTGTGGACAATGTGGGATCTAGAGGGGGGTGAATAGATCCCCTTATAAAAATTATGCCCAATTCAAAAACTCGCGCCCACTATGCTCAAATTAAAAACCACCCACTCAACTTTACTGAAAGACGTTGAATATGAATTAACCCAATCGATCAGATGAAGACTCATACAAGACCGATATCGAGCACTTAGCATACAATGAGATCACTATTGTGAAAACGTCTCACACACTATTCAGAACTACTCTTGAACACTTAGTGTATAAGGAACCTACGGTTCAGAAACTGCTCGCACTACAACCTGTGAAGGAGGCAGAGGACAAGGATCAAGCACATAAACAAACCACACAGCACAAATGATTTTTAGGTGGTTCAGTCCGCAGCAAGCAGACCTACATCCACCCCCCACTCAACCCGAGTGACGATTCTGCTGACACATAGCTTGAACCGCTGAGCCTCATAGCTTGCTACACCACAGAGCAACGTAGCTTGCTTACACCACTGAGCATCACAACTTGCTACTCGCTGAGCCACACAGCTTGCTATACAGCTGAGCCTCACAGCTTTCTATAAACCCGCTAAGCCTCACAGCTTGCTACATAGCTAAGCCTCACAGCTTGCTATAATCGACTTCTAAACAGAGCATCAGGAGAACCTCATAGAAGCGAAAAACAAAAAATAAAAAACAAGAAAAGAAACATAGAAATATTAGCTATGAAGAAAGCACAATAGCTTGGATTTGATCCAGAGGCCAAGGAACATCAAATCTGCAATGAACTCCGGCTGCACATAAGAACTTCACAAGCTCTCTTTCTCTTTCTCTTCCTCTTCTCACAGTCCCTCTCTCTCTTACAGATATCCTTCGAACACCTGGTGCTCACTCCTCTCTCTTTCTCTTCTGCTCTCACTCTTCTCTCAACCCTCTTCGCAGCCCCTTTTTGCTTGCAGTGCACACATCAGCTCTCCTCTTCTTCTTTCTTCTTCTGCAAGCCACCTTTCTTCTTCGAAGGAAGGCACCCTTTATAGAACAGGGGATCCAGAAATGATTTGGATAAGAAAATATGATTCCTCTATTTTTCATTGGACCACATGGCAGCAGTGAGAATATTCCTCAGACATCGTACCTCGGATCACGTGTCAAATGATTGATGTTGAAGGCACAAGGATAGCCCACGCGTTCCTCATGTGTTTGACCAGTTGTTTGTGCTACAATCCATTTTACAGCCTTGCTGGCCATTTTATAGCCCTATCGTACATTTGTCTGCCATGCCCACCTATTATTCACCCTTAATCAGTAGCTAATGCTTCTTTTCTCTGCCTTAGCTATTTCAGCATGGCTGCGTCGACGCAAGCAGGTAGGTGCGTTGACGCTGCTTCAGTGGTTTTCAAACTTTCACCCTTGCGTTCCAAAGCTTCCACGCCAGTTGCCCATTTTACATCCTTATCAGCCTATTTTTCACCCCAATGAACCATATGTCACTCCTACCTATCCATTTGTCAACGTTAAAGTCTAGACCCGTCGCCTTTCCTGTTTTCCACTTTAGCCTTGCCCGTCGCCAATACCTATTTATCACCATTAGCTTCTTATTTTACTCCCTTGAGCGCCATTTGTTACTCTGGTTAGTTGTTTTTCATCGAGAATCGACCTTAGTTACCCTTTTCACCTTAGAGAGCCCTTCTTCAACATTGATGCTTTTGTCCTCATTTTTCCTTGACTTTGACCTTGTTCACTATAGCTGATTATAGTTGACCATTGACCTTTGACTTTGACTTGCATCTTTGTGACTTGGGTCAACATAAAGTTTAGTTTGACTTGAGTCTTCTTTGTTGTGATGTTGACTTTGACTAGTCAACATTTGACTATCGCTTGCTTGACTGTGGTAACACTCTTTAGGCAAACGAAGTCCAACTTCTTCTCCTTCAGCTTCTCAACCTTAGTTTCATTTCAATCTATTTGTTACCGTTGAGAGGCTATTTTTCACCCTTGGTGGCCATTTGTCACCACTGTCCCTTTATTTGTCAGCCTTATTCATGAAGAACTGTCGCCACTACCTTGGCATTTCGGACTTGAGGGCTTTGAGCTGGGGTCGACTCCAAGGGTCGACTCTTCTCTTTGCATTTTCATGTTCTCACCACACCCTCCTATTTGTCACCACTAAAGGTCTATATATCACCCTTAAGCTTCATTTGTCAGCGATAGAAGACATTTTTCACCCTTATCTGTGTCTGCTGGCGGGTGGTTTCTCGCTGACTTGAAGTCGACTTGTAGAGCTTTTGAAGTTGACTTCCCTTCATGAAACGTTCCCTCTACTGAAGCTATAGAACTCTGTAAGCTGGAGTCAACTTCAACCTTGACTCCTCCTGTTCAATTTTCATCTTCTTTCATCTGACTATTTCCTCATCAGCTTGTTCTTCATGTAATTCAGAAACAAACTAAAGGTAACACAATGAGAAACAAGAGAGCCTCATGCGTTGAATCTTCATTAATTTTGGTCTGCACATTAGTTATGACTATGGAATGCATGAATCACAAAAATGAATCATAGTGTTGACATCATCAAAACATAGGGACACAACACCTGGCAGAGCAAGAAAACAAACCCGAACATGTCAACTTCAGCACTTCTAAGCATTCAAAGGAAAAGACGAAGGTAGCAGCCAATCCTTCAACCAATCAACCGGCCCCATTGCGAGAGAAAATGAAGAGGCCTTACTCCTTCCCGAGAGACAAGACTCGGGGAGTTTTTGAATGGGCTCATCATTATGGCAAGGTTACCTTACCGGAGCCCAAAAGGCCAAAAGATGCCAAACGAAGTGATGACCCCCGGTTCTGTCCCTATCACCGGGTGCTGGGGCATCCCATCGAAAATTGTTATGTATTCAAAAATATCGCTCAAGGCCTGATCAAGAGGGGTGAACTAAAGATGGGAAAATATGAAGTTAACCCACCGCGCCCGCATGATGTGGTCAATTATAAAAGTGGAGTCCATTTGGTCTCCCTATTCACGGAGGTCGCAAGCCCCGCCAATGGAAGATGCTCCGAAACAGGTGAAGCATCCCTTTCCACCCCTCTGGGTGAAAGCCCCACGATGTCGGTCTATGATAATTATCGAGAAGACCATGAAGAGATCTTGCGGCCCTTTGTGCGAAGAGATACCACGAAGCCCTATACAATGATGCAGGAAGAGCCGAAAGCCAATGCCCCCTGCAGATGCTGGGAATCCATTACCAGCGAGGTAGCCACGACCTCCAATGATGCTCCACGAGAGCGGGGAGCTGAAAAGCTCCCTACTACCCCTGAGGGTAGTTCACCCACGGACCAATCTTCAAGTCGCCCGAAAGCCATATGGCCGGCTTCGACACCTGTCACACCCCGAGCGCGGAAGATACCCGGGTCGTGGCCAGCTTATATAGAACCATGCAATTAGAGCAGTATACATATTTTTTTGACAAAAGATAGAGTGCGCAAAAGACTAAAATAATAACTAATATTTAATTTCTTAAATGATACTACTAGTCCAAGATGACAATTATCCAAATAACCAAATGGTGATAATTCTAATACATGACATTCATTATTCACCCAAATACTAGGCTACAAGCCTTAACAAGGGACTCAAGAAATCAAAAGACACGACTAGCTGACAATAGATGATTGGTGACTCTAGCACTCTTCACTCGGTCTCATTCCCATTCATGTGGTTGTCGCTATCCGAATCACCTAAAAAATGTTAGAATGAACTAGATGAGAGAATCGCTCAGTAGGAATTACATCTCAAGTTCGAGTAGTCTTTAAGTCGTTTACATGTTACGTGCAATGTAGGTATAACAATGCATGATGATTAAGTATGAAAATCAGGTATACAGGTATATCTATGCATGATGAACAAGTAAGAAATCAAGAATTGTATAGAGAGAGTATCGTATGATTTCAAGTGTTTGACAAGCAAGATATCAAGAACTTTATAGATGTCGATACAGTATTTCCAGGCAAGCAAGAATTCATGTTCAAGCAAGTAAGAATCATGTTCAAGCAAGTAAAATTCATGTTCAAGCAAGTAATATCAAGTACGTGTTACTGGAATTGGCTATTTCAATCAAGCAAGTACTTTGCCCTTTTTCGGGCCACGCAAGTCAAGTATTGCCCATTCTGGGCCACGCAAGTCAAATCAAGCAAGTAGTGTTACGAGAGAGTAAGTGTGGAATGTCTCAAGTTAAGCAAGCAAGTACTTCGGTGCAATGCTTAAACACCGTGATCATTCAATTCCCATGGGCACAAGTACTTTCGGACGCTCCTCCCAAGACCAGATCAGGCCGTATATTCACAACATTTCATGTATTTCTTTTGACATCCACTCTCATTTATAGCCAATATGGAATTTCAAGGGTTGACCATTGTAGGATATACATAAGGTAGATTTTTCATGGAATGGAGTTCAAGGACATATATTATGCAGGAAATGAACTAGGGTTATATCGGTATAAGTCACGAGACTAATCATGGATTCAGAATGCACTGAATTGGCGCCCAGAGGTTAGACAGTCTTTCAAGAATTGGCGCCCTCTAGGAGGGGCGTCCATTCTATGAAACAGACAGGGTCTGGGGCCATCAGGATGAAATTGGCGCCCAGGGGGTAGCCCTTATTTCAAGAAATTGGCGCCCAGGGGGGTAGCCTTCTTTTAGGAAATTGGCGCCCAGGGCGGTAGCCTTCTTTTAATTGGCGCCCCCTCAGAGAGTCTTCATTTAATTGAAGATCCTCTGGAGGGTCACTATTTAAACAATTGCGCCCCAGGCTTGGGCGCCAATTCTTCTGGCCGTATTTTCACCGAGCAAGTACACTTTAAGACTCATAACACTATTCATAATGTCATAGGTTCATGAAATCAGGAGGCAAGGTCACGGGTAGACAGAGAAAATTATCGGGAGTTCAGAACCATGCTCATGCATAATTTTTGGGTTTTAGTTTCATAGATATTAATTTTCTAACGTGGTGTTTATAATTTCTTTGGAAAAGGAATTGGCACCCCTCTGCAGTGTCTTCATTTAAATGAAGACTCTGTATAGAGTCTTCATTTCTTGTAAATGGCACCCTAGGGGCAGCCTTCATTTCAGTAAATGGCGCCTTAGGGGCTGCCATTTCTAAGGTAATGGGCGCCTGCTTAAAGGGGCGCCCATTCAAGTTTTCAGCATTTTTTTCTTTTTGTTACCCTAAGGAATTGGCGCCCCTTTGCAAGGTCTTCATTTAATTGAGGACTCTGCGAAGAGTCACTAATTCCTTTAAATGGCGCCCTAGTCAGGGGCACCCTTTTCTCTGGGTGTTTTACACACCGCGCAGGTGCGTTCTAAGACACAAAATACTATTCATCAGGTCGAAAGTTCTCGGAATCAAGAAGTAAGGACATGGATAGGTAGAGGAAAATATCAGGATCACAGAATCATACTCATGCAAGAATTTTATGGTTTAGTTCAATAGATATAAATTTCCGAATGCGTTGATTATTAATTGCTGGAAAATAAATTGACGACACTGTGAGGGGTCTTCATTTAAAAGGGTGCCCATACCTGGGGCGCCCTTCAGGAAATGGCGCCCAGGTGATGGGCGCCCTTTACCTAAGGGTGAAGTTTTGGGGATTTTGTAAAACATATATATATATTGTAAAACATGTTATATTTTAGGGCTAAGCATGCTATTTTAAGGCTGTAAAAACTAGTGTAATAGGATAGATTCAAATCAGGTAAAACCAGTGTATAGACTATGTATAGAACCGGTGTAACAGACTATGTATAAAACTGGTGTAACAGGCTATAGTTGATCTACATAAAAACCCGTGTAACATGCTGTATCACATGGAAGATGAACTCTACTAGTTCTATGCATGCATGCTATGTAACCCTATTTAGCTGCTAATTAGGCCAGATCTTGAAAACACCTACCTTTTTGGAGTGATACACGTGGTACATGAAGTAGAAGGAAGAAGAGGAAGCAGAGGAAGTAGCCTCCTCACGTAGCAGCAGGAAGAAGTCCAACAAGGCTTCAGCAGCAGGAACACGGCAAATGACACTCACATGTTCGACGGAGGGAAATGTTTATAGGGAATAGCCGTAGGGATCCATGGAACAAGATCCTAAAACCTCGCTGTTTGTGTTCCCTTAGGGGTCCATTGTCAGGGAAGGGTACAATGCCAGCGAACATAACCTGTTCGTGTTTCAAACCTTCCTGTTGGAAATGGTGCCCTTGTGTAGGGGCGCCCATTATCTGGGTAGCCTTGTAAATGGAATTGGCGCCCTTGCATGAGGGCGCCCATTCCTATTGGTTGGGACAAAAGCTGAACCCTTCACGTGTTGGTCTTCAATGATATATATCTATATAATTGGTTGGTGGGGTCTTTAAGAGATATATATACATATCTATATACAGTTGGTTTGTTAGTGTCCCCTCAAGGGAATTAGTGCCCTTGCATGGGGGCACCATTTAGGTAATTGGCGTCCTTGAAAGGGGCACCCATTCCCTTTCTTTTGGAAAGATAAAAAACCCTATATGTGTAATCCATGTGTGGGTATTTAAGTGACGTTGGGCCTCTTAAATGTAGGTATTTTTATATAGTGGCCCTCATAAGATATAGTTCTTTTTATAAGGCCTTCATGTAGAATTATTTATTTAGGAAAAGTTCAACTTTTTCTATCATTTTTATCCGAGGTGCTACAGCACCAATCCCTAACCCAGGGAAAGAAGCTGACGAACCCCTGTCACTGAGTAGGGTGATACAAGAAAACATTTATGATGCCCTCGAGGCTGAAGAAGATGATGAAGGCTTCATCGATTTGCAACCGGCTCCCCCGGAGATGGAAGATGGTGGCCAAGCTATTGAGCTATGGTTTTGCTGATAACTAAATTTAGTGTGTATTGCTATGGTTTTAATGCTAACTAAATGGTTGATTGTTCATATCGATTGGTTGAATATGATTGAGTTAAACATGTGCATTGAATGCTTCCTATGCATACTTTTCTTGAGCTTGGTTACATGATACATTCATATTGGACAAATGCATATCTATTGATCTTGATCTTTAGTCAATCATGTTTTCAAAGTGTTCACTTGTATATGTGCATGGCTAAATTACTCTCATACTTTGCTCACTTGCATAGAAATAATTTTTCACCTTTAGATTAAACCTTTTATGGTTCAAGTGTTTGTATGCATCTTGAACATGGGCTTTCATGTATGCATTTCATACATTTATCATATTGATTATTAAGCTAAAGTTCTAATCATTTTTATCATGGTTTTGTAGGTTAAATTCTTTGTATAATCCCTCCAAGATCAAAGGAGCTTGATGACACAAAGTTTGGAAGGGTTGCAATGGAGTTTGGGGGTGAAATCTTAAAGTCAGGAATTTCACTATAGCTAGGTCGACACTATAGCTAGGTCGACACTGTAGTGCGGTTGACCGCCAGGCCAATCCCGGTCGATCGAAAATAACAGAATGCAACGGTTCTATTTCCTACAGAGTTCCGATCGACCGCCAGCCAGTTCTGGTCGACCGCCAGCCCCGATAAGCCCAAAATGTTGACTTTTGTCCATCTCGGAAGGAGCATCTTCTCTTGGTATTGTTTAATCCCAAAGCCACCAAACCTTCCAGGTTTTGTGGATCTGGTTCTTGGGATGTCTATGGACCATTCAAAGTGTATAAAATACACACAAGAGGGTTAGAAATAAAATCTATCTAAGAGATCAAAGGGGAGATCAAGGGGGAGAGCTATCAAAGGAAGAAGAAGGCTACTGCAACCCTCCATGAACAGTACTCTGTCCAGCAACTTCTTCATCCATCTGAAGGTATTCAAGCTCCATCTGAAGCCAGCAACCAAAGGGGAAGAGGAGAAGCAAGCAAACATCAAGGAGATCAAGAAAGCTATCCAAGGAAGAAGAAGATGTACTGTAGCCGTGAACAGTACCTCGTGGAAGATCTCCTCATCCCTACACAAGCCTTTCAAGCTCCATTCAAGCCATTCAAGTGAAGTAGGAAGCATCGTTCCGAGCTCTACATCATACACTCAGTGGAAGCCAAATCAGGAGTCTTCTAAACTGTGCTTCTTTGTTTTTATGTTTTGGGCCTAATATTTATGCTCGTCATAAACTGAAGAACTTGTGTGTATGTGAATCGTTGTTGGATCCATGGTCGTATGTGTGTGTGTGTCATATTTGATTTGTGTGTGCGTAGATCTTCCTAGATCTGCGTTTGTGTGTGTGTGGATCTTTTTAGATCCGGTCTTTTTAGTGTGTGGAGTGCTGCATCTATCGCAGCGTGTGTGTGTTTTGTTGATCCGCTTATTGGATCGTGTTGGAGACCTCGTCTCCGTGTGTGTGTGTGTGTTGGGGAGCGTCCCCGTGTGTGTGTGGGCAGGCGTCGTCCTGCGTGTGTGGTTGGAGCATCGTCTCCGTTTTGGGGATTTATCTCCGAGTGAAGCCTCACCGAGTTTGGTGAGGGGTGGACGTAGGACTGCCGTCCTTGCATCCGAACCACCTTAAAAACCGTTGTGCTTTGTATTTTGAATTGTGTGGTTTGGTCCATTTCCTCTACCCCCATTCCACGTGAGTGATTAGTGTAAACTGGTTGTTCGGATTTATCCACGTGTTTATTACTTAATTTCTATCATCATCATATAAACTTGATAAATCCAATTTTGTGTTCATAGATTTTAATATCTTAAGTAGCATTCTATCACATATTTTATAAAAGACCAAAAGTTTTCTTAAAATTTATAATCACCCAATTCACCCCCCTCTTGGGTGTCATTGATCGCGGGACTTCAATTGGTATCAGAGTCAAGGCTCTAATTTCATAGATCTAACGTTCTAGAGTGATCCAGATCAATGACTACCATTATGTACACTTTGAATTCTCCATCGGTGTTTGATGGTTGTAATTTTGATTTGTGGTTAGGTAAAATGTGTAGTCTTGTCAACTCATATGACCCAAAGCTATGGAAGCTTATTTCACATGGTCCATATGAATTGCCTCAAGACAAAAGTGTCTGGACTGTAAATCAAAAACTTAAACATGAACAAAATTGTTTAATTTTAAAGTTATTTACTACTACAGCCAATTCTAATCAATTTCCTTTTGTCTCCCATTGCAGATCCGCGAAGGAAATATTGGATGGATTAACAGACTTCAAGGAAGAGCATGATGACGAATGTCTTGTGGCGGGCACGAGTGATCACGGTAGTGATTAGCAGAATTGATCACACTCGGAGGTAAATTCAGATTCTGAAGATATCTCTCTCGATGATCTATTGATTGCATACGATGAGCTTGCTAACAAATATAAGAAGCTGAAATCTGAAAATAAAAAATTGAAAAAGAGTGTTGAACAAATCAACTGTAATTCCTCCTGCAAAAAATGTTCACAGTTAGAGGAATTGATTGAAGCTCATGTATTCGACATTGAATTTCATAAAGACCAAATTGGCTCCTTAAGAAATGAGAATAATGACTTAAAAGGAAAGCTAAATTCAATGGTCGATGATCAAACCTTGATAAATGAACTCATTCATGATGAAAAGCTTGCAAAAGAAAATGAGAAATTGAAGGAATTGAACAAGGCCATTTCTGAAAGATTGTTGATTCTTGAAAAAGGAAAATATGTGGTTGTGAGTGTGAAAATGTGGATGGTCTACAACAGGAAGTAGACAGTCTCAAGACAACAAATGCATTATTGAATGTCAGGCTTGCTAGTTATGAATAAGAATTTTCCAGTGCCGAGTTGTACATTTCATCCCTTCAATCTGAAATTCTTGACTTGAATAATTCACTGTCCAAATTTGTAGATGGCAAAGAAAATCTGGACAAACTGCTCGGAATGAAAGTAAATTTTCAAAGGGAAGGGCTTGGCTTCAATCCTGTTAAAAAGATGTCTTTTGTAAATAAGGTTTATACCTCGTTTGTTTAAAGTTCTAGTACAGCCAGTACCTCTACTTCACCCCCAAAGCAGTTTTCTGTCCAAGAGATTCAAAACGAAAATAAAAACCAGAAAATCAACTTGCATCAAAAATCTAAAAATGCTGCTAGGACCATTATGCATGATAAACATGCCTCTGCCACACACACACATATGTCTAGAAAGAAAATCTCATACTTTTTTGTGGAAAACATGGACATGCCATGCATGATTGTTTTATTATGAAGAATGATGATTTGGAAGCATGCAGGAATAGAATGAACAATGTTAAAGGTAAGGATAAGTCGACGCATCCCAAGGTGAAACAACACTACCAACCTATGGTGTCAACACATCCTGTGTTCTGGACCCATTATCCTCACCCAAATCCAAGGGCAGGTCGACCTAGGATCTCCAATGTGTTCAACACATCACCTACATATTGAAAACAATATCGGACCAAAAAGTCACATGCTTCAAATAATTTTTATGCTTTCAAGTATTCAAAGTCATGTTGTCTTTACTGTGGCAAATCAGGGCATAACATGCATGATTATTTTCTGAAGAAAATTGATGATTTGAATGTTGTCAGAAATTAGAAATCACATTCCCATGTTGTTGCTAACCCCCAAGGACCCAAAAGGATTTGGGTACCTAAGAATGTCAAATAAGAAATCTGTTTTGCAGGTGTGCCATGGAGTGTAAAGTATGAAATCTGTTTTCAATCAAGAAGGTAAGGCACACGGGCCTGGTGGCATAAGTCAGGTTGGAAGAAAAATCAAAAATTGAATCTGAATGCTCAGGTGATATCCCTCTCATTACTCTAGATAAAGTGCTATGTCTTGATTTATTTTGTGCTGAATCTTGTGATAATGCATATGAATGTACATGCATTCCATCCACAGTCGCTGCATACCCCTGTGCATATCATCTTCATATAGCATCGTGTTGAAGTGGATTTTTTTTAATTCATCAAATCAATTTCACTGCATAACACTAACATTGCATATACCTTCACGTGATGTCTTGTAAATATTGAACATTATGTATTCATGTCATAATGTATTGCAATCCTCCTACCTTCGTCATCCATGATTACATAGTATATCAAATGGTGACATGTGGAAGGGCATGTTTCGCCTATCTAAAAGCTATCACTACGCGTGAGGTGATCTTCGGATCTAAGTTCTCCGCCCGGTACTATGAGTCAATAAGTCACATACTGCACATGGCATTGGATCCTTACTGAACATATCACAGTCATGCACACATTGAGGGGGAGTCATCAGATTTGTCATATGAACTTAATGTTTAGGTTCACATATGAGTCATGCATTGCATGTAGAGCTGTCTAGGGGATGTTGGTTGTTAAAATAATGTATCATGTCATTGCTAATAAATCTAAATCATAATTGACAAATCAAATCTTGTTTTATCTTTGGATGCAGATTACACTCCCCAAGCCCAAGTGATGCTGGCCATCCATAGTCAGGCTTGAATCAACTAAAGATATACCTTGCAAGGATGAAAAAATGATGAGAACATTCTCAATTGCCACCAAGAGATGGGATACCAGAACTTGAACAACCTCCAGGATCGACTCAAGCACAAGTTGGTGAAAGTCTTTGTACATGGTAAAGCAAGTACCCAAGGCATGGTATGAAAAGCCCGCATCTTTTGATTGAGAACATGTTAAATCGGTAAGGTTGATCAAACACCTCTCACAAGACAAATCAGGTAAAAGATATTTTAGTGGTTTGAGCATATGTGGATGATATCACTCTTTAAACTACTAATAATGCCTGAACTACTAATAATGCCTTTTCTGAATAATTTGCAGGGATTTTTTTTGCAAGGAGATTTTGGTATAAGCCTCGTGAATGAACTGAATTTTATTCATCTTTGGATTGCAGGTGGAAGGCTTGGATCAAAATAGATTCTCAAGGTAAAGGTATGAAAGTAAAATCTGAAATATCAACCTTCGTGAGGTTGGTGATTTTTATGATTGAAGGCTTCCAATCTTATCTTCTGATCTAAGGTAATTCACCCCTTTTTACTATGGAATCACACAATCATGCAATGGCCTTTTGTCACTTGGTAACATCCTTAAGTGACAGGTATTGATTCTAAAAACTTGAATTGTCATTTACTAGCATATTGTGATGAATTAGTTGAATCAAATTGAAAATCCTGAAGTGGTTGCATATTGAATATTCTTAATTTGAATTGCATGATCACACTTGAATTGAATTGCATATCTGGTATATCAAATGGCATCTGTGGAATAGTTGATCATGTCCACTTGGAAGCATTCCTTATGCGTTGAGCTGGGTCTTCGGACTACAATCTCCGCCTCGTACCAGATCTTGAAAATTGGGATTGGTTGATGTATAAATGATTTCTTGAGCTGAGCTATGTAAATTGAGAATATGTTTGTGGTTAAATGATTCATATATTTGGCTTTTGGATGATTTCTCATTTCAACACTTGTGAATGACCTTTGAAGATCTGTTGTTGAACAATTCTGTAAATTGGGTTGCATTGCTTAATTTTGATCATCTAAGCACCCTTATTCATAAAGGTCATGTCATGAAAAATGTTTGTTGATTCATGAATAGAATGAGGATGATTTCAATGAGAATTTTGTCACACTGGCTTAAAAATCAAAGCTCTTATCTTGCCAAAACCACTTGCATTCCACTCTCACATAGTTATAGGTTGCATGCATCATAATTCAATGCATAATGTGCTTTTAGATCATGCAAATGAAAATCAAGTCCGAATCACTTTGCACATTGCATCGCATTCTCATATGCTCATATGTTGTTTTGCATTGGAACTCATGCATTAGTCGCACTTAACTCATTCAGTTGGCATCCATTCAATTGGTATCAAAATGACATCACATTGCTCGCATGCATGTCATAGTGCATTTGCATAAACTCCCACTGTGTGCTTGTGTGATATTATATGCTATTCACCCCCATCCGTTGGTATTTCTATGGCCTTATGTCTTCTTGATAAATAATGTTGTATTTGAGTCATTATTGGAGTGCTTCATGTCGTACACTCTGGGAGAATTCATATTTCATAAGTGCATCTATTTAGGGGGAGTTGCACTGTTATGTATTCATGATATTTTGGGTATACATGCTGAATCAAATTCACACACTTCATGCACAAAATGTGAAAATGAGTGTTAATGATAAGGATATATGAATTTCTTTTCAACACTCTCGAGATGTTAACTTTGCTGCATATATGTTGAAGAGACAGTTGAGGAAAAAACTGCCTACCCATCCTTGTTGAAAAATCTGAAATGAAAATGAAAGATAGAGCAATACTCGGTCTCACTGAGTAAACTGGGCACATGTCACCTGAGACGTGATGTGGTTCATGTCTGAAAAGTGTTGACTAGTATCTCTGTTCAAAATGAGGTGAAATGGTTCAGTATTCTGAGTAACCGGGGATTCTGACATGACCACCATGCGTCTACTCGTGTAAAAAGGAATTATTTGAACCTGATCACTCTTGAAAAATTCTGACTACCATGTGATATTGATTGAGTTGAAAAATGATGGTGAAAACTCACAGTGGTAGAGCGAAGCCTCCAATACGATGTTCTCAAAATTGAAGTGCAGTCTATAAAATGTCTCCTTATGTTAATCTGAAAATCTGAATATCTATATTGCAACTATCATTTTTCATGTTACTCACTTACACATCTGGAAATTTGATTGAATATGTATTCAGAAAGTTGATTGACTGCATTAGCAATTGCATGAATCTCCTATATGATTGCACAATCTCCCATGTGTTATAAGTGAACATTTCAGTTGCTATGACCCTCATGCACCCTTCTTATACCCATTCTCTCTTAAATAAGTACGGGGGAGATATGTTGCGTGTATATATACGTATGTGTCTGTTTGTTTGTTTATGCATCTCACATGTCATCACATGCATATGTTGCATCTCATGCATTTCAAACCATAAATCAAAAATTAAAATCTGAAAATAATGAAAACCCAAAAAATTGAATGGACTTCACATGCTGCACACTTGTTAAATAAGGTTTGGATTCTGTTTGACCAAGGGGCGAAGCGTGAAATCAGCTCTACTCATCCTAGCACATCCAAATAATCAACAATTGGTATCCTATCATGCCAACCATTGGTATCTCAAAAACAAATAAAAATCTATAACATGAAAATCAACAAAAACATGATTTGGTGCCTCCCAGACATTCCATGAACCCACTTGTTTATCATTTTCTCCTTCATCATGATTTGGTGCTTCATCAGACTTTCAATTGTGGGTCTTTGTTCCTTGCTCATTCATCATACTACTATTTGAATCTCTGTGGTTTCCTCCCTTCATCTTGATAATATTCATGTGGGAGAATGTTTGGAATTACCCTACCTGTTGTTAATGACAATGGGGGAGCAAGTTATGTTGTTCAGGGAGACAGCTTTGCCTTATCCCGCTTTTTGATAATGTCAAAGGGGGAGAAAAAGATGATTCATGCTTGCCTTTGTGATGATTCTTGATTGCCCTTGTCAGAACAAAGATGATTCATGCTTGCCTTTGTGATGATTCTTGATTGCCCTTGTCAGGAGAAAAAGATTCATGATTGCCATGTGTAAGGGGGAGAAGAACTTGTTGTATCGTCATTTAGTTTATCATCATCACTAAATTTGTCCTCATTCATCACTAAATTTGTCATCATCAAAAAGGAAGAGATTGTTGAGCTATGGTTTTGATGATAACTAAATTTAGTTTGTATTGCTATGGTTTTGAAGCTAACTAAATGGTTGATTGTTCATATCGATTGGTTGAACATGATTGAGTTGAACATGTGCATTGAATGCTTCCTATGCATACTTTTCATGGAGCTTGGTTACATGATACATTCATATTTGACAAATGCATATCTATTGATCTTGATCTTTAGTCAATCATGTTTTCAAAGTGTTCACTTGTATATGTGCATGGCTAAATTACTCTCATACTTTGCTCACTTGCATAGAAATAATTATTCACCTTTAGCTTAAACCTTTTATAGTTCAAGTGTTTGTATGCACCTTGAACATGGGCTTTCATGTATGCATTTCATACATTTATCATATTGATTATTAAGCTAAAGTTCTAATCATTTTTATCATGGTTTTGTAGGTTAAATTCTTTGTATAATCCCTCCAAGATCAAAGGAGCTTGATGCCACAAAGTTTGGAAGGGTTGCAATGGAGTTTGGGGGTGAAATCTTAAAGTCAGGAGTTTCACTGTAGCTAGGTCGACACTGTAGCGCGGTCGACCGCCAGGCCAATCCCGGTCGACCAAAAATAACAGAATGTAACGGTTCTGTTACCTACAGAGTTCCGGTCGATCGCCAGCCAGTTCTGGTCGACCGCCAGCCCCGATAAGCCCAAAATGTTGACTTTTGTCCATCTCGGAAGGAGTATCTCCTCTTGGTATTGTTTAATCCCAAAGCCACCAAACCTTCCAGGTTTTGTGGATCTGGTTCTTGGGATGTCTATGGACCATTCAAAGTGTATAAAATACACACAAGAGGGTTAGAAATAAAATCTATCTAAGAGATCAAAGTGGAGATCAAGGGGGAGAGCTATCAAAGGAAGAAGAAGGCTACTGCAACCCTCCGTGAACAGTACTCCGTCTAGCAACTTCTTCATCCATCTGACGGTATTCAAGCTCCATCTGAAGCCAGCAACCAAAGGGGAAGAGGAGAAGCAAGCAAACATCAAGGAGATCAAGAAAGCTGTCCAAGGAAGAAGAAGATGTACTGTAGCCGTGAACAGTACCTCGTGGAAGATCTCATCATCCCTACACAAGCCTTTCAAGCTCCATTCAAGCCATTCAAGTGAAGTAGGAAGCATTGTTCCGAGCTCTACATCATACACTCAGTGGAAGCCAAATCAGGAGTCTTCTAAACTGTGCTTCTTTGTTTTTGTGTTTTGGGCCTTATATTTGTGCTGGTCATAAACTGATGAACTTGTGTGTATGTGGATCATTGTTGGATCCGTGGTCGTATGTGTGTGTGTGTCGTATTTGATTTGTGTGTGCGTAGATCTTCCTAGATCTACGTTTGTGTGTGTGTGGATCTTTTTAGATCCAGTCTTTTTAGTGTGTGGAGTGTTGCATCTGTCGCAGCGTGTGTGTGTTTGTTGATCCGCTTGTTGGATCGTGTTGGAGACCTCGTCTCGTGTGTGTGTGTGTGTTGGGGTGCGTCCCCGTGTGTGTGTGGGCAGGCGTCATCCTGCGTGTGTGGTTGGAGCATCATCTCCGTTTTGGGGATTTATCCTCGAGTGAAGCCTCACCGAGTTTGGTGAGGGCTGGACGTAGGACTGCCATCCTTGCATTCGAACCACCTTAAAAACAGTTGTGCATTATATTTTGAATTGTGTGGTTTGGTCCATTTCCTCTACCCCCATTCTACGTGAGTGATTAGTGTAAACTGGTTGTTCGGATTTATCCACGTGTTTACTACTTAATTTCTATCATCATCATATAAACTTGATAAATCCAATTTTGTGTTCATAGATTTGAATCTCTTAAGTAGCATTCTATCACATATTTTATAAAAGACCAAAAGTTTTCTTAAAATTTGTAATCACCCAATTCACCCCCCTCTTGGGTGTCATTGATCGCGGGACTTCACAAGCCACCGTTGATGAGCTGATCGAAGTAAACCTGGGTACAAAAGATGTAAAGCCCCAAAATTTTATATAAGTATTTCCTAGGTTATTTAATAATTTTCTAGAAATTATAAAAGGGTTAAAGGAATTTATAAAGGATTTATTTGAGTAATAAGTCATTATAAGGCCAAATGGTGTTAATCAATTAACCCAACCCACTTAATTAAAATCCAAAAGGTTTTAAACCAAGCCCATTAAGTTTGGCCCATATTCTAGAAGGTATTTTAATTTTAAAAGATAAATACAAATTATATATAGATAATTATTTAGATAATTAACAAAAGAGTTTTAATATTTTAAAAGTCCTAACTACGAAGACTGTAACGGTCTATCGCGAGACCATCACAGCCAAGTAACGCAGGGTCACTCGACCGTTACACGCCTGTCAGTTCCGTGAAGAAAGGAACTCGTGAAAAGATTGGAACTTGATGCTCCTATCCACTATGGATCGAATGAGAAGACTCATAATAACTCTAAGGACTCTTAGGGATAAGGATTTAGTGGAATAAGGACTCTAGAATAGTTCTAATCCTCAAACCCTAACCTAAACTCTATAAGTAGGGCATAGTTTTGAACTGTGCGACCCTTACTTTTGGGACGTAAAGAAGGAAGGTAAGAAGTCATTATTTCAGGTAAGTTGTTTTGAAGTTTTTGTTCATTATACTTTAGACTAACTCCCCTCCGAATTTCACATCCTTAGGTCAAGAGGACGTGGGGTTAGAGCCCAAGGAAGTAGCTGGAGAAGTCACAAAGGAAGGTGAAGAACTAGGGCTGAATTCTCAACCAAATCCAGAAACTTCAACTTAAGAAAGAGGTAGGTTATCTCATGAACAGCAAAAAGAGCTTTATAGGACTAAGAGCCTCTGGTTTAATTGAACCTCATGCATGCTAGATCATTAATTTCATGTCTTATTAGTTATATGTGTTGCATGCACCTCCTAGCCCTAATAGAGAAATTAAAACATAATTGCTCATCTACCCACAATTACCTATGCATATAGATAACCTAGACTTCATCATCATGCTTAGAATATGTTGATTTCCAGACATGATGTGAGTTAATCTCTTAGTCTCCATGTTAGTTTTCTATAGCAGATGATGTAACGCACTAGGCTAAGACCGTCATTTTCAAATAACGGCCTCAGACAGACCGTTACACACTCTGTGTATTGCGTTTTTCGCTGTTGATAATAACGCGCTTGGACAGACGCGTTTCTTTCATGTAACGGCCCTCTACTGACCGTCACTTTCACTGTGACGCCCCCTCACAAGACCGTTACATCTGGTGTTCTGTCAACCCTAGACAGACTATGACTTGCCACTATTACATATGATTATGCCTAGATATCTAAGTTTGCAACCTGATTTCATGTTTTTAAGGTTGTTTAATTGTTCATAATAGGCATTGCCTGATTGATATTTCATTTTACTTTGATCTATGCTAATTTCATGAACCTAAATTCTATAGTTTTGTACTATAAAGCATGACTTTTAAAGCATGGTATTGATGGAGTTTCACCATGGTTTTCACCTTGATTATACATGTCTCTCGCTGTCAATAGAGTCAATTCTATAAGTACATGGCACTTACTCCGGTATGATGTCATTAGTTCACACGTTGCACTATAGGAACACTATCTTGGACATGAGGACCTCTCTATTGGATATTCCTTCCAATGGACTAGGAAATCATTGTTTCAAGGCCTCCGTAAATCTCCGCGAGCCTGGGATTCCCACTAGGACGCCGAGTTGGTTGTACCAATAAAAGCCCATTAATTAGATTACACTATCAGGTTTCTGGTTCTTGAAAAATAACGGCCCTGGACTGGACCGTCAGGCCAAGTAACGGCCCAGATCCAGACCGTCGCATTCCTCTGAGTCTATCTTTATCTTTCTGGACTCTGGTCATTGTAACGGCCCAGCATGGACGCGTTACATAATGTAACGGCCCAGACCCTGACCGTTACATACCTTGTATATGTTAACCCAAGGGTTGACCAAGGGTTAATATTCCAATGATTCTAGACTTACCTTGATGATCTAGAACTTATCATATTGCTTAAATTGACGTAAGATAACGAATGAGAGTTAAGAAAAGTACCGTTATGCTGTCGATTTATTTCCAAGAGCATAGCCTTGTTTAAATCTTTCTTGACTCATATTGTTCATCCGTTGAAGAATTCATTCATTGATTATTGTTATCATGGAATTACTGAACTTGTTATATTCTTGGCCATACTTTACTGTTACATGCGTGGAAGTAGCTTAATTTATAACTGAAGATGCGATCGAGCACTGATTGTGTTCAAGGGCTCTATGCTAGTCCCCTCGGCTGATTGCCGGAAACATACTATTTTATAAACCATGGGGTATGATGCTACTAGCGTCGCATTACGCTGGGAGTACTATATCTATAAATAAGTAAAAATCCACGGCACAACATGACATTCTTGCTTGATATTCCACAGAAATTCACGAAGCACTTGCTCTTAAGTATAAGATGTTAAAGTGAGGAATATGTGGCTTGCTAGTACAATCTCGTTACATTCTTGTTCATGGAAGGCCAATATCATGTTCTTGTTATATTCTTGCTAGTTCATTCTTGATCATTCTATCTTACCTGGTTATCTTGTTTCTATTGATTTGATCGCATGATGGATTCGCATTGCATGATTTTACCTAATTCTCTAGAGCTAAAATGCTAATTACTTTAATAATGCCTTCATGTTGATACGAAGATACCTACTGGGCAAGTGTGCTCATGACCTATTATTCAATGATTTTCAGGAGATGAATATAGTTCGCATTCGGATTCGGGTGATTTGAGCAGCGGGTCCGAGAGTGATTAAGAGTTGTCCGGATAAGAGAGAAGACTTAGGCAGTTTCAAGTGTTTAGATGGAGTCAATGTAATTTTTCTTATTTCTTGAGTTAATTAGTGAAGAAGTCAAAGTATGTAGTTTTGAATATTGATTGATTATAAAATAAAGTTGAGTTTTGAATATATCTTGTGCAATTACCTCTATATGTGTGATTGTCTCGCGCTCTGAATGTTCTTGCTTGCAAGAGGCTTACCATGCCGGCTGTTCACGCTCCCCGAGCCAGTCTTCCACTGTAAATAAAGGCTCGGGCGTGACAAAAGATGACCTCAGGCCAACCTTCCTCAGCGCCCTCCTTCTCCCAGAAGAAAGAGAGCGATACATTAAGCTCCTCCAAGAGTTCCGAGACTGTTTCGCTTGGAACTACAAAGAAATGTCAAGCGTCAGCGCGACGATTACTCAGCATAAATTGGCCATTGATCCCAAGGTCGAACCAGTGAAGCAGTCACCCTGCCGAATGAGGCTGGAACTGATAAGCCAAGTTTGCAAGGAAGTCGACAAGCTCATAGACGTCAACTTCATTGCAGAAAACCAATACACCACATGGCTGGCCAATGTTGTGCCCGTCAAGCAAAAGAACGGCCAGATCCGGATATGTGTGGACTTTCGGGACCTGAACAAAGCATGCCTGAAGGATGACTTCCCAGTGCCCATCATTGAGGTCATGATTGATGCCACCACTGGCCACAAAGCTCTATCCTTCATGGACAGGTCGTCCGGATATAGCCAGATATAGATAGCCGAACATGATAGAATTCATACGGCATTCCGATCACCCAAAGGGATATTCCACTATAAAAGGGTGCCTTTCTAATGGGACATCTAAGAAAGGCCACTAACTTTTTTATTTGCATTTATATCCATGGGTTAATTGGGTTTGCAATTGTATGGCAATTATAAGCCAATGGGTTAGTCATTAGGATTTAGTGGGTTTCTTTGAAAAAAGGCCGCATAGGCCCAGCGGGACCCCACTTTCTCTCCCATTAGACCACCTAGACCCTTTAGGGCCCATGTGGGGCTGATCCATGGTCCAAGGTGGAATTTGACCAGCCCCTCTTGTTGACTCCAAGGAGGGGGGCGCCCCCTCTCTTGTCCTTACATGGGATTTAAATAATCCCCCATTTATCCTTTTCTTATTTTGTTTTGACCACATGAGAGATTGAATTAAATATTCCAATCCCCTAATTACCCCTCTCTAACCCTAGATCTGGGGTAATTTAGGTCTTTTAGTTAGAGTTATACAACCCATGTATTTTGTGATTTGCATAAGAATTAATGAAGAAAAATCAGCATTTGCTCCAAGAAGGCCCAAGGGCCCACCCCCTCTCTCTCTTCCCCCTTTGCAGCTGCGAAAGTTGGTCTTCTGAGGTGAGAAGCCTCAATATCTGATCCCTCTCTGAGTGAGAAGCTCAGCACCACCGTCGCCGTCGCCATCGAGCCGCCGTCGCACCACCACCGCCTCACCGTCGCAGATCTGTCCACCCCTGGACATCAACCTAGTGCCCGATTTTTATCTCCCAATCCGAAAATCTGATCGAGCTCAAATTTTGAGGGTGAGTTTCCCACGAAATTCTCCCTCTCCAAAAAAAGTTCCAGGTTAATCCTCTATCGTTTGATCCCCTTTCGACCTTAATCTCCCAGCTCTACACAATCTGTCCCAGTGCAGATCTGTGTTCCAACAACCCCTCTCTTCGCCCTTTTGATTCCCTTTCCAATTTCAGATTGATCTGAAATTTGGACTGTGTTTTCTGTCACCAAATCCCCTCTCCACAAATTTTTTCACGAATTTTGGAATTTGTTTACCCCTCCTAAAATTCTCTGCAAAATTCGGAATCTATTTTGTCTCCTGCAGTCCAGATCCGACCACCACCAGCCATAAAATCCATTCCCCCTGTCAAACCACCTCACAAAAATACACAAAAATTATTGGCGTGTTCCTTACTTCCCCCTCCATCTCCCATAAAAATTTCAACTCCCAGATCTATAGTTTGTGCCACGGTAAACTCTCTTCTTTAGGCAGATCCCAGTCTGCCAGATCTGTTCTGAGACAGGAAACCTTCCTGTTCTAAAATTCCCCACAAAAAGTCTAGCGACAGGAAAATTCCTGTAACACAAGGAGGTTTCATATCTTCGAAATAGCTTCGCAACGGCGCTAGTCTCGCATCATTCCGACATCGGATCTGATTGCAGCATTCATTCTCGCCGGGTCGCGTAGTTCTGAAACTGCAACACAGGCTCGGGACAGCAACCTGCAACACCCGACGAGCTGAGTCGCCCCGCCTTCCACAAGGCGTTCCAGTCCAACCGCCTTCCAGGGAGCGATCCTCTAGGAGTCCCCTTCGCAACGGGACCAACTTCGCCCCAATGTGCCATCCGAGCAGAACGTGGTCCCCACAACCGTCAGCCCGCACCGTCCAGACAGCACCGACGGAGCGGTCCAAATCGCTGCCCGTCAACCCAAGTTCGCTATTCCTGAGTCGTTGTTGTCGCCCTTTACCTCCCTGCATGGAGTGGGCCATAAAATCTTTCCTATAATTAAATTATACCATTGTACTGGGAATACGAGTCTTGGCCGGGATCGCCTTCCCCACGCCCGGAGCGTGGAGGTATCGTGTCCGCTCCCCACTTTGACATTTGCTTTCCTCGTATATATTCATATGCCGCTGTTTGAGAGTCAGAAATTCTAGCCCGCTCAATTTTTATCACCGCTGAGAGAGAGCGCGAGCATGACCCGTCCCGTGACCCAATCCGAGTACATGGAAGAGCCGAGTACCCGAGACTCATTGCCGGTTCCTCAACCGCGCAGATCCATGCGTTTCCCTCGCTTAGGGACGTCCGCGAGCTAGAGTCTCTTATTGTCTCGAGTTGTGTCCCATCCCGCATCAAAGTGGTATCAGAGCCAAGTCGAGTCTAGGGTAGTCGTTCCAAAGTTTGCATTGCATTCCATTTCGATATATCAAAAGGTGCCTCCGGAACGATAGGTTACACCTATTGGGACGATAGCACACTTGCGTGAGTGCGATCTTCAGATCAAACCCCCGCCACGTACCGAATATTAGAGTTTAGGTCGTCCTTCACTTCGCCTTGATCGGTGCATTCAAACCCCTTGTCATTTGCATGCCCACTCGTAGAGGTACCCAATACTCACCACCGTCACCACCTATGGCAGATCCCCGAGTCCCTAGTCCCGATGAGTCATCGGTGGTCGGCATGTTTCGAGCTGTTATGGGAAAGATGGATGGGTTGAGTACACGAATGGATGTGTTGAGTACACGAGTGGATAAAATGGAAGGGTTGAGTACGCGGGTGGATGGCCTAGGCACATGTTTGGAAGAGAGGATGAAGGCCTTAGAGGATAGGGCTGAAGAGTCATACCAGTCTTTTCATGGTCTGGTAGGGAGAGTAGCCGTCCTAGAGAGACCCCCGGTTGAGGCACACCTCGCGCCGACAAATGGTCAATAAGAGCCGGTTCAGCCACCTGCTGCTCCTAGGGCTCAAGGGGTAGATGATAGGAGGTGTCGCGTCCTCGAGGTGGATGACTACGAGTCCAATAATGAGAATAGGGGCTATGGTTGTGACCGTCAAGTTCAACAGTGGAATCATGATCATGATGAGGATGAGCGAATCCTCAGGACCGTTTGCATGGACCCTCCCACTTTTGACGGGTCCTTGGACACGAAGGTCTATTTAGATTGGGAGGCCGGCATGAATCGGTACTTTGATTGGTTTGATATGACGGACCATCGAAGAGTCTGATTCACGACCATGAAGCTAATAGGATAGGTGCAGATGTATTGGAAGAATGTGGAGAGCCTGTTGTTTCAGCGTATGGAGCCCCAAGTTGACACATGGGGTGAGATGAAGGTCAAGCTTCGACAAAAGCACCTTCCTGCCACATACCATCAATGACTCATCGATAGGTGGCAGAGTCTCAGTCAGGGAGATCGGTCCATCTCCGAGTACATCACTGAATTTGATCAGTATTTTCTACGATGTGGTGTCACAGAGGAGAGCTCTATCCCTATTTCTCGCTACCGACGTGGTTTGCGGACGCACTACCAGTATGAGCTTTTTCGTCACGATACCAAGACTTTGGAAGAGGCATATCAGGTTGCTCTCGAGCTGGAGCAGTTTGAGAGAGAGTTTGAGTCTACCCAATGGTTGGGTCCCGTCCCTCTTCGTAGTGCCGAGCCCCGTAGCTCTTTAGGCCCGTATCAGAGGGCCCCCATGGCAAGACCTCAGGAGCCCGCCAGTCAGGAGCTATTCGCTCCAAGGCCTCGCCCTCCCCCGCCAAGGGACCTACCTCCACCCCAACCACCGGCACCCATTCCCCGCTGATAACGCGAAAGTTCACCATTTAAAACACGCGTATAACAATCTTAAAACCGAACTCGCACAAAATGATCAAAAGAGAACGTAGTACTATGGCAAGCACGGGTCGAATCCACAGGGAAGAAGAGATTTTTAGAGTTAAAAACCTTAGAGTCCTTTGAAAAATACTTGTGATTTGGATTTGCTTAAAGAAAATAGTGAAATGATGAGCAAACCAAACACTTAATTGAACACACCATGACTATGCGCTTATGCTATAGAAAATAATTGCATGAAGTGGAAAGAAGATATAGAAGAAAGAGATAGAGAGGGAAGAAGAGCAAGAACTAGATCAAGAGAACAACTCCTTTCATTAACTTAAAAGAAAGAGTACATGAAATGTGAAACAAGTTTATACTAATGACACAATGAGATTACAATGAAGTGAAATATCACAAAAGCAATAACACAAGAAAAGCCTGGAGTTTGGAGTTTGGAGTTGGTAGCAACAATGGTGATGATAGCGCCGTCCTCTCTTGGCCTTGGATCACGAACAACCTTGTGGAAGATGTCGTCTACGCCGGGAGGAAGTTGCCTTCGTCGTTGAAGCAGTCTTTGGAGGGTGAATAACTTTGAACCCAAGAGGAACTTAGGGATGCCCAAGAAGAAGAAGTTGAAGAGGGGGAAGAGAGGAAAAACTTTAATGAAAAACTCAGAGAGAAGTGAAGAGAAGAAGGGCTTCAAAATGGAGACATAACCGAAGCTAGCACCTCGGATGAACAGTACAAACACAGGACAGCACCTTGAAAAAGAGATTATAACTTAAAAATAGTAGAGAATTAGAAGATGGTGTAGAAGAAGAAGTTGTAGAACATTTAAAAAAAAGGACTTTCATGAAGACAGTAAGAGGAGAAAATGATGAGAAGGGGGAGAAATATGGGAAAGAACAGAGAGAAACATGGGTTTGCAGATGAACAGGACAGCACAGTGAAAAATACGAAATAGCTTAAAAACTAGAAGGAACTAGAAGATGCTCCAGAAGAAGAAGTTGTAGAGAACTTAAAAACAAAGAACTTTGATGAAGAGTGCATGAGCTGAAAACGAACTTACAAGGGAGAACTCGGAGGCCTAAGGTTGGGAGAGAAATTGCCAAATGAAGAACACCCTTCTCCTTCTTGTCATGGCTATTTATAGGAAAAGTTGAGTAGATGGAGGGTGGAGATTGTATCAAAGGAGATGGATGGATGGATTTAAGTAGAATATGATGCATGGGGAAGAGAAAAAGTAGGTGAGTACACCCTCCTTGGGCTTTGGACAACCCCCTTCCCAAGACTCATCATTCCTCTCCTTTATTTCAAACTTTGAATTCAATTCTCCCTCCAACCGAAATATGTGTTTCTTTTACTCAATTTTAAACTTTTAGAATTTCTTTTCCCTCCAATCAAAATATGTACTTTTGACTTGGTCAACATGGTGGTGACAGTTTTACCCCCGGCTTCTTTTGTAATTACCTTCGGTGTCCTACACACACATAATTGCACTTTAGTCCATAAAAATTACCACAATGTGCGCATAAATCTTTAATGCTCGTGATTATGCAATGGAGAATTAATGCTCATGGCCCTCAACTTTAATTTATTATTAAATAAGATAATCGAATTAATCAATTTGCGTGAAAGCTCCAATTTAAATGCGAAGTTGAGGTTAACTATGAAATATGCATAATTGCCTAATTATATGCACATAAAATGGTGTATATGCAATGGATTGTCATAAGAAATGGACACTTATCACACCTCCCAACTTACTCATTGCTAGTCCCTTAGCAATGTAAATAATTAGAAAATTAGGACTAGCAAACACTCATGTGTCACAGTTCATGGCAAGAACATTATGCATCATGATTTAGACTTTGGAGTATTACAAGTTCAAGTAGAATATATTCGGTACAAATTTCATCAGTCCATGTGTTTAGACCTTTCCTCAGGATACACTCAAAATTAAATATCTCTTTGTGTATGAGTGATATAACTTGACTAATGACTACCAAACAGTCTATATGAATGAGTCTTCTACCTTTCACTTAAAGATGATTTTTAATTCTGCCCACATCTTGAATTAAGCTTCTCGAATTACAGGTAGCTTCACTCTGCCTGTTTATTCTCTCTCTTTTTTTTTGACACACGGTGCTGCACATCCCTTTACCGTTTGACGCGAACCTCAACTCTTGCCTTAGGAGAAGCAGACCCGGTTTCTAAGTTCAGGGGCATTTTCCATGTATTTTTTTCTTTTTTTTGGCAGGTAGCTTTTTCCTCACTATTACTTTCACCGAATGGGCATAATATCCATCATCACTTAAGTGTCCAGCAAAATTCTCATCATCCTAATGTTTGTCATCCACCAATCTTGTTATTGTGCAATTGTGTGCAAGTTCAATAGAATTTTCAAGTGTATTCTAAGGAAGACATAACCAATTAATTCATCCCTTCAACTTGCAACTTTCATGAGTAAGACTCTAAGTCCTATCATTTTAAGAAAATTTTCTCATCATGAAATATGAACATGAAACACTTGTTAGAGATGTGATGAAATGTTGTAATTATTTTGAGAAAATTAGAGCTCAAGCTACCCCCCAACTTAGGTGACATTGTCCCTAATGACATGAATAAGATATAAAGCCATAAAAAAGTAGAGGGAAGGATACATACGACCTGAGAGAGAGATGCCGTCGTCAAAGAAATATTGCTCCATGCTCCATGCTCCGTAAACAAAAGAAGAAAATCAATCACAATTTTTTTTTTGAAAAGAGACAGGATAATTGGGTTGCCTCCCAAGAAGTGCTAAGTTTAACGTCTTCAGCCAGACGTAATGTAGCTCACAATGGGTCACTCAGCCTGAGAGAGTCCTCCTGCAGCATTGGAAGATTTTCAATGTAAGGTTTCAAACGTTGACCATTGACAGTGAAAGTTTGACCAGTTTTAGGATCAAGAATTGTTATTGCACCATGGTCAAATATTTTAACTACCACATATGGTCCATCCCATCGGGATTTCAATTTGCCATGGAATAATCGCAGTCTAGAGTTAAAAAGCCAAACCTTTTGGTTGATTTGAAAAGTTTTTCGTGAAATGTGTTTATCATGGAATGCTTTAGTCTGGGCTTTATAAATCCTAGAGTTCTCATAGGCCTCATTGCGAAGTTCCTCTAACTCATTAGTTGAAGGGCTCTATGAGAACTAGCCTGTGCTGAATCAAGATTGAATTGCTTGATTGCCCAATAGGCCCTATGTTCCAATTCGACTGGTAAATGACATGGCTTTCCAAAAATGAGCCTATAAGGGGACATGCCAATGGGAGTTTTGTAGGCGGTCCGATAGGCCCATAAAGCATCATCTAATCTTTCTGACCAATCTTTCCTATCAGGCCTAACAGACTTTTGCAAAATGTTCTTGATCTCCCTATTAGAAATCTCCACCTGGCCACTAGTCTGGGGATGGTAGGGGGTAGCAATCTTATGTGTTATCCCATACTTCCTAAGCAAAGTCCAGAATTGAGAATGGATGAAATGTGAACCCCCATCACTAATGATAGCCCTAGGACACCCAAACCGAGAGAAAATGTTCTTACGAACAAATTTCATGACAATTTTGTGATCATTAGTCCTTGTGGCTATAGCTTCTATCACTTAGACACGTAATCCACCGCCACCAAAATGTACTCATAACCAAAAGATGGTGGAAACGGTCCCATGAAGTCAATTCCCCATACATCAAAAATTTCCACAACTAGGATAGGGTTTAAAGGCATCATGTCCCTGCGTGACATGTTTCCTACAGCCTGACAGCGCTCACAAGATTTGCAAAATATGAATGTATCTTTGAATAATGTTGGCCAGTAGAACCCACTCTGCAAAATCTTTGCTGCTGTTTTCTTACCTGAAAAATGTCCCCCACAAGATAAGGTGTGACAAAATGTCAGAATGCTATGTTGCTCACTCTCAGGGACACACCTCCGAATGATTTGGTCTGGTCCTAAATGGAATAGCTCAGGATCTTCCCAAAAGAAGTACTTGAGTTTAGCAAACAAACGATCTTTTTCTTGTTTGGACCAACCTTCAGGATTTTTTTTCACAACTAAGTAATTTACAATGTGCGCATACCATGGGGGTGAAATGTGGCATACACTAAGGAGGTGCTCATCTGGAAATGAGTCCTGTAAGGGTGTGGTGTCTGATGTTATAATTCGAGACAAGTGATCTGCAACAACATTTTCACTTTCTTTTTTATCCCGAATTTTCAAATCGAACTCTTGTAGTAAAAGGATCCATCTAATCAACCTTGGTTTGGCATCTTTTTTAGACAGCAGGTGTCTAAGGGCTGAGTGGTCAGAAAACACAATGACTTTGGCACCTAGCAGATAGGATCGAAACTTTTCAAGAGCAAAGACAACGGCAAGTAACTCCTTTTCTATTGTGGTGTACCTAAGTTGGGCATCAGCGAGTGTGCGGCTCACATAGTAAATCACCACAGGCTTTTTGTCTACCCTTTGTCCCAAAACAGCACCTAAAGCATAATCTGAGGCATCACACATAATTTCAAAAGGCAATGACCAATTGGGAGTTTGTAATATTGGGGCATCGGTCAACGCCATTTTCAACGATTCAAAAGCCTCAAGACATGATAGGTCAAGATGGAATGGGACTTCCTTAGCCAGCAGATTAGTGAGAGGTCTAGAAACTTTGGAGAAGTCTTGAATGAACCGGCGATAGAAGCCAGCATGACCCAGGAATGATCGGATTTGTTTTACTGAGGTGGGTGGTGGCAGTTTGGAAATGAGCTCAACCTTGGCTTTATCTACCTCAATTCCTCTTGCCGACACTATATGTCCCAGAACAATGCCTTCTTTAACCATGAAATGGCACTTTTCCCAACTGAGGACAAGATTAGTGTCAATGCATCTCTTCATTACTTTGGCTAAGTGATCAAGGCATGAATCAAATGTGTCCCCAAAAATGGAGAAATCATCCATGAAAAATTCTAAAAAGTTGCCCACCATGTCAGAAAAAATTGCTAACATGCATCTTTGAAATGTTGCAGGCGCATTACATAATCCAAAGGGCATTCTCCGAAAAGCAAATGTTCCGTAGGGACATGTAAATGTGGTTTTTTCTTGATCTTCTGGGTAGATAGCCACTTGATTGTACCCAGAATACCCATCTAGAAAACATAAGTATTTTTGCCATGTTAATTTTTCCAAAATTTGGTCAATGAATGGGAGGGGAAAATGGTCCTTCTTTGTCATGGAGTTGAGCTTCCTATAATCAATGCAGACCCTCCATCCCGTGGTCAACCTAGTAGGTATCAACTCTTCTTGATCATTGGTGATCACAGTCAGTCCTGATTTCTTTGGGACTATTTGGGTTGGACTTACCCACTCACTATCAGAAATTGGGTAGATGATACCGGCATCTAGCCACTTGACCACCTCATTTTTGACCACCTCCTTCATGTGTGGGTTTAATCTCCTCTGCATGTCTCTACTTGGTTTTGCATTCTCCTCCATATAGATGTGGTGCTGACAAATGGTTGGACTAATCCCTTTAAGATCAGCGACAGACCAACCTATAGCCCCTTTATTAGATTTAAGGACCTCAACTAGTTTCTCCTCACGGTTAGGTTCAAGGTCGCTTGCTATGATGACTGGCAAGGTTTGGTCTAGACCTAGGAATGCATACTTAAGGGAGGCCGGCAATGGTTTTAATTCAACCTGAGGAGGAAATTGTAAAGATGGCAGAGCTGGTTCAGATTTAAGCTGAGGCAAGGGTTCAACTGGGGGCCACGTCCTAAGTTGAGATGACAGGATGTCAACTTCTTCTCTCATTCTGATCCTAATATCCCCTTCAATCTCCAGTAACTCCTCAATGGTGTCAATAACATAGCAATCTCCTTTTTGATCATGAAATTTAGATGCCTTAAAAATATTGATGCTAACTTTTTGGTCCCCAAAAGATATGTCCATAACTCCTGAAGCACAATCTATATTAGCTCTAGCCGTGGCTAAAAATGGTCTACCCAAAATGATAGGAGTATGTTTGATTTCTTGGGGAGAAACCATGTCCAAAATAAGAAAGTCGGCAAGAAAGTAACACTCATTCACTTTAACAATGACATCCTCAATAAGGCCCTTTGGAGTCTTGATTGATCTATCGGCGAGCTGGAGAATAATGGGTGTAGGCTTGAGCTCACCGATGTCAAACTGCTCATAGATGGAGGTGGGAAGTAAATTCATACTGGCTCCTAAATCAAGGAGAGCCTTATCAAAGGTTACACCCACAATGTTGCAAGAGATAAGGGGCGCTCCAGGGTCCTTTAACTTACTTGGAAGTTGGTTGAGGACTACGGCACTAACGTTCTCAGGAAGCCGAACCTTTTTCGGGGTCACTCGTGGCTCCCGCCTAGGAGTGCACATTTCCTTCAAGAATCTAGCATAGGCTGGGACATGTTTAATGGCATCGAGGAGAGGGATGTTGATGTGTACTTGTTTGAAGAGCTCCATCATCTCCTCATTGTGGGCCGGTTGTTTCTTCTTGGGCTTTAAGGCATTGGGAAATGGCACTATAGGTTGGTAAGTGCTAGGCCCTTCATCTAGTTTTCGCTTTCCATTGACATCCTTTTCCTGGTTGGGTTCCTCTTCACTATCAGAAGATATTTCTGGGGCCTGAATCAATGAAGTAGAAGTAGACTCATGGGGATCTTGGAGGACTTTACCACTTCTTAAGGCTGAAATTGCTTTTGCATTTTCGAGTTGTAGGCCTTTTTGTGGTACTTGGCCTGATGGGTGCTGAAGGAGAGGAGGAATTTGCTGGTTCATGGGGAAGTTTGGTTGTGGGAAGCCCGGGGGATTATTTCGTTCGTTGGCAATGGGCTGACTTGGCAGTTGGCCCACTTCCCTTCTCATGGTGGCTTCAGTCAATTGGCCTAATTGGGTTTCCAACTTAGAGATAGTTTGCTGGTGGGCTTGAAGGGTCTGTTGGAAAGATTGACTTTGGGCTTGAATGGTTTGTTGGAAGGATTGATTTTGGGCCAGAATTAGTTATTGTAACTGATGGAATCGATCATCAGTTTGGGAGTCCTGGTGGTGATGCAAAGGAGGTTGATAGGTTTGTTGAGAATTGGAAGACTACCCATAATTGGGCTGAGGAGGTTGGTATGGGGCCTGACCCTGGTTGAATCGGGGGAGTGGTTGTTGGACTTGCGGTCCCCGACCATAAGCATTTCCTTGAAATGGTGGTTGTGCTTGAAATTGGTTTTGGATGGGTGGTTTGTGAGTTTGAGACGTAGAGGGGATGGTGGGCTGATTGAGAGATTGTTGATTTCTCCAATTGAAATTGGGGTGATTCCTCCAGCCCGGATTATAGGTGTTAGAAAATGGGTCATAGTTGGGCTTAGAGAACCCCTGGGCTGCTTGGACTTGCTCCTGTATAAAAGGTGGTAACTAGGCTGCTGTTGGGCAATCAGACACGTGATGGTCGGGGCCAGCACATAAAGCACACACCTCATGGTGTGTTGGGTCCGAGTATGGTTGGACGTAGGTAAGATGGTGGTTTCTTGTTTGTTCTGGGCCAGGAGCTGGTCTAACTTGTGGGCCAACATATCAACTTGTTTTAGCTTTTGGGTCATGATATCCACCTTGTCTAATTTTTGATGGATGAAATTCACATCCACTCTAGCTTCAGGTTCCACATGATACATCCCGGCCCGTTTAGATGGCCCAATGGTTCTCTCATATGAGGATAAGGAAGCGTGGTTGATTGAATTCTCGCTCAACATTTCAAATAAGGCATAGGCCTCATCCTCACTCTTGCTCATAAAGGCCCCACCACATGATGCATCAATAATCTGCCTAACTTGATCATCTAGGCCCTCATAGAAAGCTTGCACTATTTGCCATTTGGAGAGCCCATGATGTGGACATTTTCTGAGGAGTTCCTTTAATCTCTCCCATGATTCATGTATTTGTTCATTTGGGAGTTGGGCGAATCCTGTGATTGCACGTCTCATGGTGTTGGTTCTACCGATGGGGTAGAATTTCTTAAGGAACTCATGTTGCATATCTGCCCATGTGCCAATAGGTTTCCCTAAGGTCCCTAGCCAGTAGTTGGCTTTGTCCTTAAGTGAGAAAGAGAATAAGGTCAGGCGGAGAGCATCATCTGTGAAATTTTGAATTTTCACAGTGGAACAAATTTTTAGAAATTCATCCAGATGTTTATAGGGATCTTCATTGGTCTTCCCATAAAAGGATGGAGCATCTGAATGGTGCTAGATTTGATCTCATAGTGCAAAGCAGGGACATTAGGCAGTTGGATATAAGTGGATGGCTGATAATTCGAAGGAATGAAATATTCCTTCATCTGTTTGGGCACCCCTAATTGGTGTTGTTCAGCCATAGGTTGGGTTTGATTTTGAGCCGGATTAAAAATGAATCGCTCAATCTCACTAATGGGCTCAACTAAGTCAAGGTGTTGAGATCTTCTCCCTTGCATAAACCAAGGTTAAAGATGAGAGATGAGAGAATCGTTTTATGATATTTTTTTTAAATTTTTTTTTTGTTTTGACTCAAATAAGGACGAAGAGAGATAAGAGGAGATTTTTTTTCTTATTTTTATTTTCATTTTTTTTTTATTTTTTTTATGTAAACACAAACAAGTTATCACACAAATTACTTAATGACCTAGATGTGACTTAGAGCTACAAATTGGGTTTCACAAAATGGCTAAAGTGTAACTTGAGTTCACCCTCAATATTTTCACCGGCCAGGTAAGGGGTGGGGTAGTGGGAGGCTTCCCCTACTTTCGTAGGGACCTAATTACAAACCACTAGCCCGCTTAAGGCGTTTGTCGTCCGATCGTCTTGCCTTAGGCACCGGTTTTCACAAGAGGGTAAACCCAAATAACACAAGAACCACAGTGTGAACCTAGGGCCAACGTTTATTGAATTTTATTTAGGGTCTAGGTGATGCAAAGATGAAGAAAATTATGATTTGTGGGCTAAGGAAGGGTGATGAAATCCCCACCTTATCTTGCTTATGGGTGTTGCCCTTAGAATATTTTAGAATGATATGCAACAAATCAAGTTCAAACAAGGGGTTCTATGCAAGTATGCATGAGCATGTAATTAAGAAAAAGATTAGAAAAGAACTCACCTTGCCCCTCGCAATCTCCAAAATGCAATGACCAAAGTTAAACAAACAAGGAAAAAAAACTTCTATCCTAAATGATGCATGACTTAGAGCATGAAAGTGTGATTTCTACTCTTCGAATGAGGATTTTTTATTGGGTTCAAGTGAAGAGTTTTTTTTAATTATTTTGTGAACCTATCTAACCACAATATGCAAGAATCATTAAAGAAATGACACAAAATGAGATCAATAGGTTTGAAGACTTACTTGATGCGTAATCCCTCGTTCTCTCTTTTTTTTTGAAATGAATGACAAACTCAAAAGATGAAAGAAAGAAATGCAAACTTACCTTTAATTTTTCTGGGTTTTGTTTTTAACCTGTAAAAAAAAGAAAAGAGAGCTTTATTAGTACACTATATACACAAGGAAAATAAAGTTCTTAAATCAAAAATCATCATTCTTCCCCGGCAACGGCGTCAAAAATTGATAACGCGAAAGTTCATCGTTTAAAACACGCGTATAACAATCTTAAAACCGAACTCGCACAAAATGATCAAAAGAGAACGTAGTACTATGGCAAGCACGGGTCGAATCCACAGGGAAGAAGAGATTTTTAGAGTTAAAAATCTTAGAGTCCTTTGAAAAACACTTGCGATTTGGATTTGGTTAAAGAAAATAGTGAAATGATGAACAAACCAAACACTTAATTGAACACACCATGACTATGCGCTTATGCTATAGAAAATAATTGCATGAAGTGGAAAGAAGATATAGAAGAAAGAGATAGAGAGGGAAGAAGAGCAAGAACTAGATCAAGAGAACAACTCCTTTCATTAACTTAAAAGAAAGAGTACATGAAATGTGAAATAAGTTTATACTAATGACACAATGAGATTACAATGAAGTGAAATATCACAAAAGTAATAACACAAGAAAAGCCTGGACTTTAGAGTTTGGAGATGGTAGCAGCAATGGTGATGATAGCGCCGTCCTCTCTTGGCCTTGGATCACGAACAACCTTGTGGAAGATGTCGTCTACGCCGGGAGGAAGTTGCCTTCGTCGTTGAAGCAGTCTTTGGAGGGTGAATAACTTTGAACCCAAGAGGAACTAGGGGATTCCCAAGAAGAAGAAGTTGAAGAGGGTGAAGAGAGGAAAAACTTTAATGAAGAACTCAGAGAGAAAAGAAGAGAAGAAGGGCTTCAAAATGGAGACATAACCGAAGCTAGCACCTCGGATGAACAGTAAAAACACAGGACAACACCTTGAAAAAGAGATTATAACTTAAAAACAGTAGAGAATTAGAAGATGGTGTAGAAGAAGAAACTGTAGAACATTTAAAAACAAAGGACTTTCATGAAGACCGTAAGAGGAGAAAATGATGAGAAGGGTGAGAAATATTGGAAAGAACAGAGAGAAACATGGGTTTGCAGATGAACAGGATAGCATAATGAAAAATATGAAATATCTTAAAAACTAGAAGGAACTAGAAGCTGCTCCAGAAGAAGAAGTTGTAGCGCACTTAAAAACAAAGAACTTTGATGAAGAGTGAATGAGCTGAAAACGAACTTACAAGGGAGAACTCGGAGGCCTAAGGTTGGGAGAGAAATTGCCAAAAGAAGAACACCCTTCTCCTTCTTGCCATGGGCTATTTATAGGAAAAGTTGGGTAGATGGAGGGTGGAGATTGTATCAAAGGAGATGGATGGATGGGATTTAAGTAGAATATGATGCATGGGGAAGAGAAAAAGTAGGTGAGTACACCCTCCTTGGGCTTTGGACAACCCCTTCCCAAGACTCATCATTCCTCTCCTTTATTTCAAACTTTGAATTCAATTCTCCCTCCAACCAAAATATGTGTTTCTTTTACTCAATTTCAAACTTTTAGAATTTCTTTTCCCTCCAATCAAAATATGTACTTTTGACTTGGTCAACATGGTGGTGACAGTTTTTCCCCCGACTTCTTTTGTAATTGCCTTCGGTGTCCTACACACACATAATTGCACTTTAGTCCATAAAAATTACCATAATGTGCACATATATGTTTAATGCTCATGATTATGCAATGGATAATTAATACTCATGGCCCTCAACTTTAATTTATTATTTAAATAAGATAATCGAATTAATCAATTTACGTGAAAGTTCCAATTTAAATGCGGAGTTGAGGTTAACTATGAAATATGCATAATTACCTAATTATATGCACATAAAATGGTGTATATGCAATGGATTGTCATAAGAAATGGACACTTATCACCCGCCCCCCGGCACCCATTGTCTATCCTCCGGCACCCACACCTCCTCCCATGTTTCCTACACCCCCAGCTCGTCGGGACGATAAGGGTAAGGGACCACTTATCAGGGAGACTAGTGGGTCCCGTCAGCAGTGTTTTTGCTACTAAGGGTTTGGCCACTTTACAGGCCAGTGTCCCACCGTAGATCTCTGGTCATTGGGGACACACGAGTTGGAGAAGCTTCACCTTTCAGGCTTGTGTCTATCAGCTATGAGGCCGAGCGAGGATTAGCTGACGAATTCTATGAGGATGACCCAGAGGAACCTATCAACACCCAAGATCCAGTACCCGGATGATGTACACCTAGGGGTAATGTCACTACTTTTGGTATGAGTCTAGGGTCAAGTGTGGGTCTTTTGTTTCGTCAAGTCTATTGGGAGTCTGCATGTGTCGAGTTGAGTCGGAGTATGCATGTGTCGAGTTGAGTCGGAGTCTGCATGGGTCGAGTTGAGTCGGTCTTATGTAAGCTCACGATGTCAGTCCCTTTCGAGTGTGAGGCAAGTCAGGTCTGATGCGTAAGTTGTAGACTTGCCGGTATTTGGGATCAGCTCTACCTCAATGTCTCGGATCTAGTGACCCACAGGGACCCAACGGTGATTCCTAGTGAGTCATTGAGCCATCTCCTTTCTTTGAGAGTGACCCCACCTCGGAGTGTCCACCACTAGCCTCATTCCCACAGCAGCGTGAGCACATGGAATATATACGGGATGAGTAGGTGACGATTACTAGGAGTGGAGTGTGCCTCCGCGCTATCGGGAACAGTGACGGATCAGCAGGAGCCACATGAGCAGCCACACCCGTTACTCGACGGGGTCGAGTTTCTCCCACCCGGGGAGAATTGATGGGACATCTAAGCAAGGCCACTAACTTTTTTTATTTACATTTATATCCATGGGTTAATTGGGTTTGTAATTCTATGGCAATTATAAGCCAACGGGTTAGTCATTAGGATTTAGTGGGTTTCTTTGCAAAAAGGCCGCGTAGGCCGGTGGGACCCCCACCCTCTCTCCCATTGGGCCACCTAGACCCTCTAGGGCCCATGTGGGACTGGTCCATGGTCCAAGGTGGAATTTGACCAGCTCCTCTTGTTGACTCCAAGGAGGGGGGTGCCCCCTCTCTTGTCCTTACATGGAATTTAAATAATGCCCCATTTATCCTTTTTTTTATTTTGGTTTGACCACATGGGAGATTGAATTAAATATTCATATCCTTTAATTACCCCTCTCTTACCCTAGATCTGGGGTTATTTAGGTCTTTTAGTTAGAGTTATATAACCCATGTATTTTGTGATTTGCATAAGAATTAATGAAGAAAAATCAGCATTTACTCCAAGAAGGCCCAAGGGCGCACCCCCTCTCTCTCTTCCGCTTTTGCAGCTAAGAAAGCTGGTCTTCTGAGGTGAGAAGCCTTCACATCTGATCCCTCTCTAAGTGAGAAGCTCAGCACTGCCGCCGTCGCCGCCATCAAGCCACCGTCGCACAACCACCGCCTCGCCGTCGCAAATCTGTCCACCCCTGGACAGCAACCTAGTGCCCGATTTTTATCTCCCAATCCGGAGATCTGATCGAGCTCAAATAGAGGGTGAGTTCCCCACAAAATTCCCCCTCTCCAAAAATATTTCCAGGTTAATCCTACATCGTTTGATCCTCGTTCCACCTTAATCCCCCAGCTCTACACAACCTGTCCCAGTGCAGATCTGTGTTCCAGCAACCCCTCTCTTCGCCCTTTTGATTCCCTTTCCAATTTCAGAGTGATCTGAAATTTGGACTGTGTTTTTTGTCCACCAAATATTCTTTCCATAAATTTTTTCACGAATTTTGGAATTTGTTTACCCCTCCTAAAATTCTCTGCAAAATCCGGAATCTGTTCTGTCTCCTGCAGTCCAGATCCGACCACCACCGGACATAAAATCCATTCCCCCTGTTAAACCACCTCAGAAAAATACACAAAAATTATTGACGTGTTCCTTACTTCCCCCGCCATCTCCCATAAAAATCCCAACTCCCAGATCTGTAGTTTGTGCCACGGTCAACTCTCTTTTTCAGGCAGATCCCAGCCTGCTAGATCTGTTCTGAGATAGGAAACCTTCCTGTTCTAAAATTCCCCACGGAAAGTCCAGCGACAGGAAAATTCCTATAACACTAGGAGGTTGTAGATATTCGAAATAGCTTCGTAACGGCGCCAGTCTCGCATCATTCCGACATTGGATATGATCGCAGCATTCATTCTCACCGGGTCGCGCAGTTCTGAAACTACAACACAGGCTCGGGACATCAACCTGCAACACCCGACGAGCTGAGCCGCCCCGCCTTCCACAAAGCATTCCAGTCCAACCGCCTTCCAGGGAGCGATCCTCCAGGAGTCCCCTTCGCAATGGGACCAACCCCGCCCCAATCGGCCGTCCGAGCAGAATGTGGTCCCTACAACCGGCAGCCCGCGCCGTCCGGACAACACCGATGGAGCGGTCCAAATCGTTACCCGTCAACCCAAGTTCGCTATTCCCGGGTCGTTGTTGTCGCCCTTTACCTCGCTGCGTAGAGTGGGCCAGAAAATCTTTGCTGTAATTAAATTATACCATTGTACCGAGAATATAAGTCTTGGCTGGGATCGCCTTCCCCACGCCCGGAGCATGGAGGTATCGTGTCCGCTCCCCACTTTGGCATTTGCTTTCCTCGTATATATTCATATGCTGCTATTTAAGAGTTAGGAATTCTAGCCCACTCAATTTTTATCATCGCTGTGAGAGAGAACGAGCGTGACCCGTCCCGTGACTCAATCCGAGTATACGGAAGAGTCGAGTACCCGAGACTCATTGCTAGTTCCTCAACCGCGCAGATCCACGCGTTTCCCTCGCTTAGGGACGTCCGTGAGCTAGAGTCTCTTGTTGTCTCCAGTCGCGTCCCATCCCGCATCACTTTCGGCCTTAAGAATGCCGGCGCCACTTATGAAAGGGCGATGACGAGGATATTCGATGAGCTGCTCTATGATAAAGTTGAATGCCATATCGTCAATCTAGTCGTCAAGACCAAGAAGAGAGAAAACCACTTGGATGACCTTAGGGTGATATTCCAAAGGCTTCGGCAATACGAGCTGAAGATGAACCATTTGAAGTGTGCCTTCGGCATTTTCAGTGGGAAGTTTCTGGGCTTCATTATCCAATATAAGGGGATCGAAATAGACCCTTCCAAGATAAATGCCATTCAGGAGCTGCCGCCTCTGAAGAACTTAATAGAGCTGCGGCCTTTACAGGGACGATTGGCCTATATCTGCATGTTCATCTCAACCTATCTGGGTGATGTCAGCCGTTCCATAAGCTGATGATGAAAGACATGACGTTCGGCTAGAATCAAGAATGTCAGAAGGCTTTTGATCGGCTGAAGGAATACTTGAAGACCCCTGCAGTGCTGGGGGCACCTGTCAAAGGGTGGCCGTTGATTCTCTACATAGCCGCCGCCGAATGTTCACTGGGGAAATGTTGGCCCAAAATAACGACGAGGGAAAGGAGCAGGAGCTTTATTACCTCAGTCGAAGACTGGTCAGGGTGGAAGCAAAATATACCCCGATCGAGAGAGTTTGCCTTGCCTTGGTCTTTACAGCCAAGAAAATGAGGCATTACATGCTCTCGCATGAAATACAACTAATATCAAGGGCCGATCCAGTCAAATATCTCTTATCCCAACCGGCACTGAAAGGGCGACTGGGAAAGTGGGCGATCATTTCGATGGAATTCGATATCACATATGTGCCGCAAAAGGCTATTAAAGGCCAGGCGATAGTAGATTTCTTTGCGGCACACCCTGTGCCTGAGGATTCCCCTCTTCTCACGTAGCTCCCGGAAGATGAAACCTTAGAAGCGGACCAAGTCCATCAAGCCATGTGGCAGTTATACTTTGACGGAGCATCCAGAACTGAAACCTCCCAAACGGGGCATGCGAGGGTAAGGGACGGAGCTGGCATCATCCTCAAATCCCCGAAAGGAGAAGTGCTACATACGTCATGCTCGATCAACAAACCGTGCATGAATAATGAAGCAGAATATGAAGCCCTGATCATCGACCTTCAGATTGCCCTCCATATGGAGATTCGAATGCTACAAGTGTTCGACGACTCAATGCTGATCATGAAATAGACACAGGGAGAGTTCGATGTCCGGAAGCCAAGGTTACTCCCTTATTGCACTAAGGGAAAGAAGGTCATGGGGCGATTCTATTTCATTGAAATAGGCCATGTCGGTCGAAGTCAAAATGCCCAGGCAGATGCACTGGCAAAACTAGCCAGCTCACTAGCAGTCCCGCCAGGTGAATCCCTCAACATAACAGCGTTAAACAAGCGTCAGGTTCCCAGCATGATAGAGGAGCCCGGTGAAGAAGAAGAATGTGAAGGTGTAACAGCAGAAGCAGTTCGCTCTCCTGACTGGAGGGAGTCCCTAATGAAATGGTTCAAACACCAAGAATTACCCAAGCAAAGGGAAGAAAAGATCTACATATTGTTTAGAATGAAAGACTCTTATGAAGTCAAAAATGGAACCTTGTTCCGAACTATGGCAGATGCCAGAAGAAAGGTCCTCCTTCGATGTATATCCATGGAGGAGGCTTGGATGGTCATGAAGGAAGTTCACGCCAGATCAGCCGGTGCTCACCAAGCTGGGCCAAAGATGAAGATTGAAATCAAAAGGCTAGGGTATCACTAGCCAACTATGTTCGATGACTGTTGCAACTATGCCAAGTCATGTCATAAATGCCAGCAGCATGCTGCGATCCCAAGAAGACCCCCAATACATTTGCACCTGATGGCCCCCAATTGGCCTTTCACTTAATGGGGCACCGATGTCGTGGGCCCATTACCCACGTCTTCATCGGGATGCAAATACATTCTAGCGGCAACAGACTACTTCTCCCGTTGGGCGGAAGCTGTGGCTCTAAGAGAAGTGACGGAAGAAATCATAGCCAGATTCGTCCGTCGAAATATTATATTCCGATTCGACGTGCCCGATCGAATTGTCTCCAACAATGGAAGTCACTTCCGGAATCAGAAGGTCTACATATTGGCCTATAAATTCAAGATTGATTGGAGGACGTCCACTCCCTATAATCCACAGGGAAACGGGTTAGCGGAAGCCTTCAACAAAACACTAAGCACACTTCTTGCCAAGATGGTCAGCTCCAGCAAGAAGGATTGGGAAGACAGGATGTATGAAGCACTGTGGACGCACCGCACCGTGTACAAGACCCCGACGGGTTGCTCACCATTCTCCCTGGTGTATGGCTCGGAAGCGGTTGTCCCGATAGAGCAAGAAATACCCACATTGCGAGTGGCAATCTAGCCCGAATTGGTCAAAGATGGCCAAGCCAATGTAGAAAGAAGATTGGAGGAGCTCGCCAATCTGGAAGGACAGCGGTTCAAAGCCCAGCAGAATATATAGATGTATCAGGCCCGTACGGCCCGTGCTTTTGACAAGCTCGTCAAAGAGCGAGAATTCAAGAAAGGAGACCTAGTCATGGTCAAGCGAAGAGAAGTCATGGCGGTGAATCCCAACGGCAAATGGAATGAAAACTGGATAGGACCTTACGCGGTCCAGAAAGTTTATGAAGGCGGTACTTATGTTGCCGTCAACCACCGGGGAGAGGTTCAATTTCCACCCCTCAATGGGACACACCTGAAGCTGTACCATGCGCCGCTCCCTCAGCACGACGATCAACTGAAATTAATACCCCGCAATGAACAAGACTACATCTTGAAACTCTTTACATGAACACCTTAACTCAGCGCCCGAGGCCTTCCGGGGCTTTAGCCGAGGGATTCGACTTGGACCTTTTGTCCAAGTCAGAGAAACCCAAACTCTTTGCATCGACATAGACCCTGTTCGCTCGATTAGGAATGCAAGCAAGAGGGAGGGGAATTGATTGCGCCCCCTTTTGAAAAATTCGATGCAGTGATGTTTAGATGAGATTATAAAACACTCTAATCTTATAACAAAAAGAATTAACGGAGTGAATATCAAGCAAGCACTCACAGCTCTCCAACGATAATTTGTATGAACCACTCAGATAAAGTGTGAAATGCGCACATATTATATGTATATATATAACTCTCCACTCACCGCATCACACATGCAATCAAGACGGACAATGTAAATCGATAATCACACTGATAGCAAACACAAGAATTTTTAGGTGGTTCGGATGCGCCCAGTGCAGTCCTACGTCCACCCCTCTCAACTTGAGAGGATTCCACTAACCACGCTACACAATGGCAGCAAAACAAACACACACGGGCACAACGGCCCCACACACAAGCGTGTTCTCCCGCGAAGATGAGAAAACATGCACACTCGGAGACGATGCTCGGAAAGCGTCTATGAAAGAAAAATATAGGAAATTACAAAGCCCAATCCAAATTTGATAATCTATGCTCAAATAGAAATATGGAAGCAAGAGAACAAGAAATCCCCCTTCAGATCTTCAACAAATCCCGTAGATAGGATGGCAGGGAGCGCTGGAAAATTTATCCGCGGAGAGGAAGAGTGTTGATGCTGCAAAAATTCCCAGCCTAGAGACGTCACTCAATGATCTGTGCGAGGGTGGTTCAGATGAGAGAGATCAGCTCGTTGAAGCGTCCTCCAGGTGATCTTCTTCCTCATCCTACTATGTGCATCGCCCTCACCTCCTTTCCTGCAAGGATGGAAAACTATTAGCCCAAGAGTTCGTCCATCGTATGAAAATCACGGCTTCATATACCTAGAGAAAAGAGATGCAAAATGACTTAAATGCCCAACAGAAAAACCCTTCAAAACATCACCTAATCAAGTGGAGAAACCCTAGGGGTAGGAGTGTAAAAACCCAAGCCTAATGGATCCCCAAATGGGGAGTTCGAAACCCAAACCGGATCTGTGATCCGGACGCGACAGCCCAGGTGTCGACCCTTGGGGTCGACACCAATTTCAGGGTGTTCTGTCCGCCAGAAATTGATGTCCCAGGGAGCCAGGCGTCGACCCCTGGGTCGACACCAATTTCAGGGTGTTCTGTCCACCAGAAATTGATGCCCCAGGGAGCCAGGTGTTGACCCCAGGGGTCGACCCTTGCAGTGGGAAAATGGAAAACTACTCAAGGCAGTCAATTTAAGCCCAAAAACATGAAATATGCATCAAGCCCAATCTAGCCACATTGAAATACATTCAAACATAAAATCTTACCATGACTTCAAATATTTGTGGGCTTTAGTGAGCCTTCACCATTTAGAAACTCAATAGCATGTCACCTTTAATCTATGCATATGAAGAAACCAACTTCACTGTAGTTCTTCACACAAGACTGCCTCTCCCAACCTGCAAGTTAGTATATTGAAATGCAGCTATATGTACAAGTGATTCACACATTTCCAATCCATATTCTTCACAAGTCCACATATCAAACAACACACATGAATCAAACCTTACATTAATTGCAAGTTCAGACCAAAGCAAGCTCTCATTTCAACAATGATTCATTCATAAAAAAAAATTCCCAATTCAAACAAACCTTAACCACTTTGATATAAATAGACACTTGAACTACAAATGCAATCCAAGGGAAATGAAGCACACTCTGCAATGCTTACATCAAAAGATCTGCAATGCATGTTACTTGATTGAACAATTTATCTTCATCAAAATACGTCGGGGCACAACAATCTCCCCATTTTTGATGATGACAAAACTCCTTGAATTTTACAAAGATTTGCATGAATGAGACGAGATAACAATCACCCAATGAAACAGTCATTTGAATTTTGATATCCAGAACATTTCAAAGCAACATTCATTCAAAATGTCAATGTCATGCAAATATTCCAAATGTCAATGTCATGCAAATATTCCAAATTTATTTCTCCCCCTTTTTGTTAGAGGCAAACAGGGGATAAAACAGGAGAATATGAAAATGAAATATGGTGCCTCATATGAACAATTGACTCAATGAGGTGCAGATGAATATGATCATTCAAGTACACATGCATCCATAATAAGGTATAGAAGAATTCAAGTCCCTTAGGGATAGGGTTAGGAGCAATGCTATTGATTGATGAACATGACGAACATGAACAATACTAAGAAGATGGTGCTTACAAAAAGATGGTACTACATACGCCGTGAAAGGCGACTAATTCATAAAGAACATTCACATAATCAATCTCAAAGTGTATGTGAAATATGAGACATGCATTTTCAAGCAATATGGATTTTCAGATTTTCTAAAGAACATAAGAAAGAACCTTTCCTTCCTACACTTTCATACACAGTGCTCGATTTAAGATAGCGTCGCACAACCCCATTTTTTTAATATAATAGAGATGACTAACCTTTTGACGTGAGTCGTACCCTTTGTTTCAGGAGCACTTCCCGATTACTCTGCTTCGTCACTTATTTTAAATGAAGATTTATTCGACTTTTTGACGCAAGTTTCCCCCTTTGTTTCAGAGAGAATTCTCGGCTACTCAGTTCCAAATCCCACTTGTTCTTATTGTGGATTTATTTCACTTTTCGAAACGAGTTTCCTCATGTATCTCAATGGGGATTCCCGGCTACTCAGTTCCACTTTCCACTTATTGAGATTTTTGGTGGGGCAGACAGCTTTTTCCTCACGAGTCATGTGTGGTCTATGTAGGGAATCAAGTGCCCTCTAAAGTGTTTGAGTATAATAACTAAAATCCTTATTAAATAGAGTCATTGATCTCAAAAGTGTAAAACTGTGTGGGAGTTATACTGAATGTAAGAGATGAATTAGTCTCACCACAGTTATGTCTCCCCCTAAGTGTATGCACATTTATGAAAACCTCCCCCTTAATATGTGCCATGTAACAAACATGTCTAAATCAATGCAATTTTGTTCAGCAAGGGAAAAGGTCATAGGAGGAATCACAAGAAAAGGGTGATATGATATTTACACTTAATCATGCACTGAGGTAAAGTTTTCACACAAGTTGATTACCGGTACTTGGCTGAGAACGTAGGTCCGAAGACCACCATCACGCATGGGGAAGGCTTCCAGTTGGACAAAATCTAACCTTCAACAATCGCCATTTGATATACCGGATAATCATGGCATGCACGTGCGCATTAGTATAAGATATATGCAAGTATATACAGGCGGATGCAAAGGAATAAAGATATGCATGAAAGTTAAATGTTATTCAGTGTGTTATACACATTAGAGAAAAGATTGAAACCTAAATGCAATGGAAAACTCCTTATGTGCAAGAAAGTAAACCAGTATGCACAGATGATTTATCAGAGATTTGTGAGTGAAAGTATATATAGAGCAATGCATCAAAAAGATTTTAGATATCTACTTTGCACACACCTAATTCTCTCCTAAGAAAGAAAAATTGATCAGAATTCAAAGGTTTTGTGAAAATATCTACAAGTTGATGTTTTGTATCTACAAAAGTCAACTCAAAATCACCTTTATTGATGTGATATCAAATAAAGTGGTGTCTAACTTCTATGTGCTTTGTGCGAGAGTGTTGGACAGGATTTTTGGACAAATTTATTGCAGAAGTGTTATCACACAAGATGGGAGAGTTTTTCAAAAAAATACCAAAATCTAACAACTGGTGTTGGATCCAGAGTACTTGGACCGCACAACTATCTGCAGACACAAATTCGGCTTCAGCAGTTGATAAAGCCACACAGTGTTGTTTCTTTGAGGCCCACGAAATCATGCAGCCCCCTAAAAACTAGCAGTGATCGCTTGTGCTCTTACGATCCATTTTGCACCCAGCATAATCAGAGTCAGTGCATGCAAGTAAATCAAATGAATTATTTTGAGGATACCACAAACCAAGATCAAGTGTTCCATTCAAATATCTAAAAATTCTCTTCACGGTCGACAAATGAGATTCTCTAGGACAAGATTGATATCTTGCACATAGACAGACACTAAAATGAATGTCAGGCCTACTAATAGTAAGATACAACCATGAACTTATCATACCCCTAAAAAGTTTTTGATCAACAATATTACCTTTCTCATCTTCCAATTTGAGTGAGGTAGACATTGGTGTAGCAAAAGGTTTGGCATTCTCTAATTGAAACTTTTTCAAAATTTCTTGAGTATACTTCTTCTGGTTTATAAAAATACCATCATCCAGTTGCTTTATTTGAAGCCCCAAAAAGAAGTTCAACTCGCCCATCAAGCTCATCTCGAATTCTCCCTGCATAAGTTGGACAAAGTCATCATTCATTTTAAGATTCGTGGCTCCAAAAATTATATCGTCTACATAAACTTAAACAATTAAGACATGTTCATCACAAGTTTTTGTAAACAACGTTTGATCTATATTACCTCATTTGAAGCCATTATCAATCAAAAATGAACTTAAACGATCATACCATGCCCTGGGAGCTTGTTTTAACCCATATAGTGCCTTATCCAATTTGTAGACGTGGTTCAAAAAATTTTCATCTTCGAAGCCCGGTGGTTGCTCCACATATACCTCTTCCTTGATGACTCCATTGAGGAAGGCACTCTTGACATCCATTTGAAAAAGCTTGATGTTCCTGTGACATGCATAAGCAAGAAAAATCCTTATTGCCTCTAATCTAGCCATAGGAGCGAAAGATTCATCAAAATCAATACAAAATTCTTGGGAGTAGCCCTTGGCTACCAATCTTGCCTTATTCCTCACAATCACCCCATCTTCCCTAAGTTTATTTTGAAAAACCCACTTAGTTCCGATTATGGGATGATCATCAGGCCGGGGCACAAAGAACCACACCCGATTCCTTTGGAATTGGTGCAGTTCTTCTTGCATGGCGAGAACCCAAGAATTGTCATTAAGAGCATCATCTATAGATTTGGGCTCAATAGAGGAAAGTAAAGCAAGATTATCGTATTGTTCGACTTCCCTGATTGAGGCCCGAGTTCTTATCCCTTCCTCCACGCCGCCGATAACATTGTCCAGGGATGATCTCTATGTATGGTCCATTGGCATGGAAGGATCTGTTGTGTTGACTCCTCTTGTTGTTCCTTCAGCTCATCCTCTTCTTGATTTTGTGCCTCACCTTGATTGCTAGGCTCTCCTTTCTCATTCTCACCTTCACCTAAAACAATAAAGTGTTCAACATCATTAGGCTTCCTTAGAGTAAATTCATCAACTACAACATGAGGACTCTCCTCGACTACAAGTGATCTAGAGTTATACACTCGGTAAGCTCTAGATGCCAATGAATACCCAAGGAAAATTCCTCGATCACTTTTAGCATCAATTTTTCCAGATTAACCTTACCATTGTTTAAGGTATAGCAAGTGGATCCAAATGGCTTGAAATGAGATATGTTCGATTTCTTACCTTTGTATAGCTCGTAAGGAGTTTTCTTAAAGATCGGTCTTACCATAGCTCGGTTCGTGATGTAGCAGGCAGTGTTGACTGCTTCTGCCCAAAAATACCGTGGTAGACCATTTTCTGCCAACATGGTACATGTCATCTCCATGAGCGTTCGATTCTTTCTCTCAAGAACTCCATTTTGTTGTGAGGTCCTTGGTGCTGAAAATTGGTGTTCATACCCCTGCTTCTTGCAAAAATCATCAAACTCAGAATTGTCAAATTCCTTTCCATGGTCACTTTGAATTTTTTGAATATGATAGCCTTTTTCATTTTGAACTCTAATGCAAAAATCAGCAAATTCTTTGAATGCTTCACTTTTGTTAGCCAAGAACAACACCCATGCATATCGAGAGAAATCGTCAACAATGACATATCCATATCGTTTCCCTGCAAGACTGTGAGTCCTGGTGGGACCAAACAAGTCCAAATGAAGTAACTATGGGGGTTTTTCAGTGGAAACAACGTTCTTGCATTTGAAAGAGACTCTGGTTTGTTTTCCTTTATTACATGCTTCACAGATTTTTGAAGTTTCAAAATTTAAGCATGGAAGACCTCTAACTAAATTATTTCTAGTTAGCTTTCTAATTACATTAAAACTAGCATGCCCTAAACAGCGATGTCACAACCACACATCATCATTTTTATTTGCAACCAAGCACAGATTTTTAGAAGCAAGTTCACTAAAATCAACATGATAAGTATTATCACTTCTCACACCTACGAATTTAATTTCATGAGTATTTGCATCAATGATAGAGCAGTGAGATGATTCAAAAATGACATTGTGACCTTTGTCACAAAGTTGACTGATGCTCAACAAATTATGGTTACAAGCAAAACATCTTTAATGCAGTGGTTGAGATCCTTACCAACTCTCCCAATACCAATTATTTTACCTCTGTCCTATCCACCAAAAATTATCGCACCTCCATTTTTGTCTGCTAGGTCTGTAAAAAGTTCTTTATTTCCAGTCATGTGCCTGGAGCATCCGTTGTCCAGGTACCATTTATTTTGCATCGCCTTCATGCAGACCTGCAAGAGCAACCAACAATTCTCATTTTGGTTTAGGTAACCAAGCAAGCTTGGGTCCTTTGGCATTAGCATTCATAGTGGTGTAACTGTATTTTCTCAAGAACAAATCATCATCAAGTTTCATCAACTGGCATATATACATGTCATGTCCTACTCTCCCACAATAAAAACAAGTGGGTCTTTTTCTACCAAAATTATTTCTTTTATTTACACTCTTAGATGCGGAGGGGAATTGAGAATGAACATTTTATGTTTGTGTGTGTGTGTGTGTGAACACTCTCCATGATTTTGTGAGTTTTTGATATTGTATTGGAAAGCATTTGTATTGCCCTGCATGAAGTGTGAATTTTTCTTAACATGATTTTCTTTCACCTTCAACAGATTTTCATGAGCAACTTTGATCTCATTCAATTCTGTGGTGAGTGATTCAACTTTGTTCTCTACTTCGACCTTGACTTTCTCACACTCACTCATTTTCACGTTCAATTCATTTAGCTCCTTTTCCAACAATTCATTCTTCTCTTGCATTTCTTCTTTCAGTTTGAATGCACTTTGTTTTTCTACCTCTAAACAGGAAATTTCATCTTCAAACAAGGCCAATTTTGATTCAAGTGTTTCATTAGCATTTTTGAAATTTTGAACTTGAATTTCAAACAAACTACATTTTTCACAAGAATTGGACGAATGAACAATCTCATGAATTTTCTTCCTTAGATTTTTATTTTTACTTCTGATCCTCTTGTATTTTTCATACAAATCTTCATAAGCCAATTGCCATTGATCATTTGTAATAAGCTCAGAGTCAGAAGTTACCTGTTCATGATCCTCTTGTGCCATAAGGCACAAGCTCTTGACAATCTCCTCAATATTTTCTTCTTCTTCAGATGTAGGCTCGTCCTTGTTCTCATCCCTCCAAGTGGCTTCATGGCCTTTGGCTTTTTCCCTTTATCCTTTTTGGCCTTTTTCTGCAACTCGGGGCATTCACCTCTCATGTGTCCCATTTTCTTGCACTCATAACACATGATTTCAGTCGATTTGGATGGTTCATTTTTCTGCTTGAATTACCTCTTTCCCTTTCTAAACTTTCCACCAAACCTTCTTCTTTGGCGCAGAAATTGCTTGACCTTTCTTGTAAGCATGGCGACTTCTTCATCATCTGTGTTGTCCATGGAATCGTCTTGCCTTGAAATTGGGTCTGGGTTTGCTTTCAAAGCTATTGGCTTCTTCTTCTTCGTGTCCTCTTTTGTCCTCTTGATATTTATCTCATAGGCCATTATGGACCCTATAAGTTCATCCAATGAAAGTGTTGATAGATCCTTTGCGTCTTCTATCACTATTGTCTTGGTGTGCCAACTGGGTGACAACAACCTCAACACCTTTCTGACCAAGTCGGTATCCTTGAAATCCTTCCCGAGTGACTTCAGTCCATTTGTAATGTCCATAAGACATGCAAACATCTTGAAGATAATTTCCTCGTCCTTCATATGAAATAGCTCATAATCTCGGATAAGCATATTGGCTTTCGCCTTCTTAACATCTGAGGTTCCTTCATAAATCAATCTCAGCTTATCACACATCTTTTTCGCACTGCTGCACATAGAAACACGAGCATATTCAGTTGGGTGAATAGCACACTGAATAATATTTAAAGCATTGAAGTTCATAGTAGACCTCTTTATATGACCATCATTCCACTGCTCCTCATCTGGGGGTAAAGTGTATGGATCATTCTTAACAACAATCCATATTTCATGACTTTAAGCATGGAGGAAAACCCTCACTCTATTTTTCCAATAACTATAGTTATTTCCATCAAAGTAGGGAGGCCTGTGTATAGAATGCCCTTCGGGCATCAACCCTTTGTTAGCCATTCCTAATAGATCACTCTAAACCGCGAGGTTTTAAAATAAAACAGAGCCGAGGCTCTAATACCAATAGTTGGCCCGATTAGGAATGCAAGCAAGAGGGGGGTGAATTGATTGCACCCCCTTTTGAAAGATTAGATGCAGTGATGTTTAGATGAGATTATAAAACACTCTAATCTTATAACAAAAAGAATTAACGGGGTGAATATCAAGCAAGCACTCATAGCTCTCCAACGATAATTTGTATGAACCACTCAGATAAAGTGTGAAATGCGCATAGATTATATGTATATATATAACTCTCCACTCACCACATCACACATGTAATAAAGACGGACATGTAATGCGACAATCACATAGATATCAAACCACAACACAAGAATTTTTAGGTGGTTCGGACGCACCCAGTGCAGTCCTACATCCACCCCTCTCAACTTGAGAGGATTCCACTAACCACACTACACAATGGCAGCAAAACAAACACACACGGGCACAACGGCCCCACACACACGTGTGTTCTCGCGCGAAGATAAGAAAACATGCACGCTCAGAGACGACACTCAGAAAGCATCTATGAAAGAAAAATATAGCAAATTACAAAGCCCAGTCCAGATTTGATAATCTATGCTCAAATAGAAATATGGAAGTAAGAGAACAAGAAATCCCCCTTCAGATCTTCAACAAATCACGTAGATAGGATGGTAGGGAGCGCTGGAAAATTTATCTGCAGAGAGTAAGAGTGTTGATGCTGCAAAAATTCCCTGCCTGGAGACATCACTCAGCGATCTGTGCGAGCGTGGATCAGATGAGAGAGATCAGCTCATTGAAGCCTACTCCAGGTGATCTTCTTCTTCCTCCTGCTATGTACGTCACCCTCACCTCCTTTCCTACGAGGATTGAAAACTATTAGCCCAAGAGTTCGTCCATGGTATGAAAATCACGGCTTCATATACCCAGAGAAAAGAGATGCAAAATGACTTAAATGCCCAGCAGAAAAACCCTTCAAAACATCACCTAACCAAGTGGAGAAACCCTAGGGGTAGGGGTGTAAAAACCCAAGCCTAATGGATCCCCAAATGGGGTATTCGAAACCCAAACCGGATCTATGATCCGGACGCGACAACCTAGGTGTCGACCCTTGGGGTCGACACCAATTTCAGGGTGTTCTGTCCGCCAGAAATTGATGCCCCAGGGAGCCAGGTGTCGACCCCAGGGGTCGACCCTTGCAGTGGGAAAAGGGAAAACTGCCCAAGGCAGTCAATTTAAGCCCAAAAACATGAAATATGCATCTAGCCCAATCTAGCCACATTGAAATACATTCAAACATAAAATCTTACCATGACTTCAAGTATTTGTGGGCTTTAGTGAACCTTCACCATTTAGAAACTCAATATCATGTCACATTTAATCTATGCATATGAAGAAACCAACTTCAATGCAGTTCATCACACAAGACTGCCTCTCCCAACCTGCAAGTTAGTATATTGAAATGCAGCTATATGTACAAGTGATTCACACGTTTCCAATCCATATTCTTCACAAGTCCACATTACAAACAACACACATGAATCAAACCTTACATTAATTGCAAGTTCAGACCAAAGCAAGCTCTCATTTCAACAATGATTCATTCATATAAAAAAATTCCCAATTCAACAAACCTTAACCACTTTGATATAAATAGACACTTGAACTACAAATGCAATCCAAGGGAAACGAAGCACACTCTGCAATGCATACATCAAAAGATCTGCAATGCATATTACTTGATTGAACAATTTGTCTTTGTCAAAATACGCCGGGGCACAACAGACCCAATGTCAACGATACTGCTATATATTTATAACCTGGTCCCACCGTGATCACCAAAAAAAGAAGAAGAAGAAGAAAGAAATGATCCCTTAATGTTGTTAACTTGGTGCCTAAAGCCTTCTGGGGTCGCACCTGAGCGATTCGACCTAGACCTTTCGTCTAAGTTGGAGAAACCTGAATTTCTTACGTCGCTGCAATCTCAACATCGACGAACCACTTAACTCGGTGCCTAAGGCCTTCCGGAGTCTCAGCCGAGCGATTCTACCTAGGCCTTTCGTCTAAGTCAGAGAAACCTGAATTTATTGCCTCGTAGCAATCCCAACATCGGAGAACCACTTAACTCGGGGCATAAGGCCTTCAGGGGTCTTAGCCGAGCAATTCAACCTAGACCTTTCGTCTAAGTCAGATAAACCCGAATTTCTTGCATCAATGCAATCCCAGCATCAATGAACCACTTAACTCGGCGCCTAAAGCCCTTCCGTGGTCTTAGCCGCATGATCCGACCTATACCTTTCGTCTAAGTCAGAGAAACCCAAATTTCTTGTGTCGGTGCAATCCCAGCATCGATGAACCACTTAACTCAGCGCCTAAGGCCTATCCGGGGTCTTAGCCGAGCGATCTGACCTATACCTTTCGTCTAAGTCGGAGAAACCTGAATTTCTTACGTTGGTGCAATCCCAACATCGATGAACCACTTAGGCGCCTAAGGCCTTTCCGGGGTCTCAGTCGAGCGATCCGACCTAGACGTTTCATCTAAGTCGGAGAAACCCAAATTTCTTGTGTTGGTGTAATCCCAGCATTGAAGAACCACTTAATTCGGCACCTAAGGCCTTTTCGGGGTCTCAGCCAAGCGATCCAACCTATACCTTTCGTCTAAGTTGGAGAAACCTGAATTTCTTACGTTGGTGCAATCCCAGCATCGATGAACTACTTAACTCGATGCTTAAGGCCTTTTTGGGGTCTCAGCCAAGCGATCCGACCTTGACCTTTCGTCTAAGTTGGAGAAACGTAAATTTCTTGCGTCGGTGCAATCCCAGCATCGATGAACCACTTAACTCGGTACCTAAGGCTTTTCCGAGGTCTCAGCCGTGCGATCCGACCTAGACCTTTCGTCTAAGTCAGAGAAATCTGAATTTCTTGTATCGATGCGATCCCCGCATCGACGAGCCACCCTAACTCGGTGCCTAAGGCCTTTCCGGGGTCTCAGCTGAGGAATATGGCCTAGACATTCCTTCTAGGCCGGACCAACTCACTTCCTTTGCGTCGATATAGACCCAATGTCGACGGTATCATCTCGATCAGCGCCTGATTCCCGGTCAGGACTGATCGAAATAGTTTGTGGCCGAGAACATCCTCACGAAGCTGAAGATTCTCCCAAGGCAGTAAGCTGCACCTGCAGGCCCCGCTCCCTCATCTCTCGCTTGCAACACTCGCGGGTGGGGGGCATTTGTTGGCACAAAAATTATTGGGCTGAACCAAATAATAAAAAAAAGAGAAGGAGCCCTAGTGAATGGGCCAATTGTGACTGGGCCAGGCCCAACACAAATGCAAGAAGAAGAGGGGGCGCAGGATATATATATACACAAATACAAGAAGAAGGGGTTAAGAAGAAAAGAGAAGGAATTTTTCAAAAAAAATGGAAATAGGAGGAAAATGGGCGCACTGTTCACATGTGTCACGCCCTCTCCTCCCGATTTTTCTACTGTTCATCCCCTTCTCCCTATTGCCTAGGCAATGAATGCCCGAAGGCTCTCCCATGCACGCCTGTGTACCTCGAGCTCCCATCCTGCCTGCGTGGCCCGCAGGGCAGGTGCCACCTCCCCTCGACCGGTGAGGCTGCCACACCGTAGCGGCGCGCCCTTGCTTCGCCAGTTCTGCCGCGGCTGTGCGAAGGAGCCACAACGTAGCAGAGTAGGAGCAACGTCAGCAGCAGCAACTGCAACGGCGGGCCTCACCTCTGGTCATTCCGCAGGATAGGCACCTACCTCGTGCTCCCATCCCAGCAACGAAAATACTAGCAATGGTAGCAGCAGAGACCTTGTGCGACCGACAGCGTAGCACCGGTAACATCAGCATCGGCAACGTGGCAACCTCCGGGGCATGCCAGTAGCGACAGCAACAGCACTGAGTAGCAGCAGTGACGTCAGCAGGGGCAACAACGTTCGTAGAGAGAAGGAGAACCGCAAAAGGGGGGGTTCTTCTCCCTTCGAAACAGGGGCCCCGGCCCCCTGTAAAAGTCCCCGGGGTGGAACCATGAAGTTGTTGGACTGTTGAAAGTTTAGAAGCCCAAAGCTCAAAGAAGTCTCGTCCAGCCTCTGTGCGAAGAGAAGTGCGAAGAGAAAGTGAGGGAGGGAGTGTGAAGCAGGGGTGAGAGAAATTTCTATAAAAGGGGTAGGTTCTCCCCATCCCTTGTGTGTTCCTCCTTCTCCATGATGTCTCTGTGAGGCTTGAGGCCCTAGTGGCCGAATTATAAGCCTCTGTTCGAAGAGTAATGAAAACCAGGTTCCCACCCCGATCACTTCTTTCTCTTTGCATGAATCCACCCGTTCCTGTGGACACCAAAAAAAACACGAAGAAGAAAGGGGGCAAGGGGTGCGACCCACCACGTGGAAGAGGCCCCAAATTAAAGTAAAAGGGATGGGGAAGGGCATGTACACAAGACCAAGGAAAGGAGGGGGAAAAGAGTGAAAGGGAGAGGAATTTTCAAAAAAAAAGAAATAGAAGGAAAATATGGGACACTATTCATCTTGTGTCAAACTCCCTCCTCCCGTGTCTCCCTTCTAACCCTTTTTATCTTTTTTTCTCCTCCTTCCTCTCACACGAGGAGCCCTTGCGCTGACCGGTGCTTACGACCAGCATTCCGCAGAGGTGACCAGTAGCCTCTCCCCAGCGACCGGTAGTCTGAATGAAGGCCCCTTCACCCCATCCTATGCATTTAATGTTCGTAAGGCTCCTCCCTCAAGGGCAATGGCACGCAGCACATCTCCGACAAGCCTCGATCGATCAACGACGAAGGCAACAGGCGTACCCCCTCCACAAATGGAAATCCTCTCCCTTCGTGCCCTGCGAGGTCAGCTGCAGTAGCAACAAACCAATAGCAGGCGAGGGTGGCCGCAGCTGGAAAATCAAGGAGAAGAGCAGCAAGGGGGAGCTTAGAAAGGATCCTCCGCCCCTATAAGAAGGGAGCCCTGCGCGGCTGATATAGAGGTTAGGAAAAAAAGGATTGAAAGGTTGGAAGGCTAGCAAGATAGAGAGAGTTGTGAGAGGAGAGCATTGCCTGTAAGAGTCCCCTTTGGAGGATCCCCCTTTCTCTCTTTTTTTTTCACCACTTGATCCCTCCAGACCTACGCGTTTGGAAGTTGGAGTGAGGCAAAGAGAAACGAGAGTTGGGAGAAATTGTGAGAGGGTGGGTTTCTTCTCCCATTCTATTATCTCTGTTTGTTCTTCTCCCGGATGTAACTCTTTTTGAAGAAATGAAATCTGGAGTTTTGACCCTCAATGTGTTTGTATAAATGTAATACCCGATTGCTCATCCATATGCATATGAATGTTACATGCGTATATATGTGTTGATGCTCTTTTTCTGTTCCTTCTTTAATCTCAGTCCATTCTGCCTGCACTTTCTCCTGATTTTCATCTTCTGAACACCATGCCCGTTCATATGGCAAGGGTGTATGCATATGCACAGCTGCATGATTTCTGTATGCGCTGGCTATAGCTTCTCATTTTCTTAATACGAGTATGCATGAGTATGGTACGGCTTTATATACATATCTTCTATCTCATCTCATCTCATCTCTCTCTCTCACTCTGCGAATCTGTGAACCGTCCAGCAATTTCTTTGACCTTCTACTCGACTCTCATATCCTCTAAATCCCACCTTGGTGTCTGGCTAGCTCCCACCACCATGTTATCGAAGGGATGAGGCACATGGGATTCGTCCCGAGCCGAGTTTTTCCTCATAAATCTCTTCTTGTTGCCCCTCGAATTTTCGATCACTCTTAGATCCCTGGGGGCTCATCCCTCTTATGATGAGGACCCCGGGGACCCCCTTTAATGGGTGAATGATTGGAATCAACACTGGGCACTAACTTTTCATTTTGTATTTGTGTCTTTGTAGTTTGCATTTATATCCTTAGGAAGTAGGTTTGCAATTGTAAGGCTTTATAAGCCAATTTGTTATTCCTTAAGGATCTTTGGGTTTTTGTGTAAAAGTCTAGTAGGACCAGCAAGGGGGCCCCATATCCTTCCCCATTGGTCCACCTAATCCTAGGGGCCCATGTAGGGCTGGTCAAAGGTCCAAGGTGGGCTTTTAGAAGACTTGGACCAAGGGGGGGACAAGGTGGACAAAAAGTCCAAATTGGAAGCTCTTGGTCAAGGGGGCGTCCCCTTCCACTAGACATACTTAATTTTTGTTTTTTTTGACCACATGGGATTAAATGTGATGTCCCTTGTATACCCATCCCCTAATTTAGATCTGAGGGTAGTTTAGGTCTTTTTACATTTTCTATAAATACCTTGTAATTTATCAATTGCTTAGCATTAATGAGAGAAAATTTCATTTGTGCTCATCAAGGCCCAAGGGCGCCCCTCTCCCCCCCTCTATAGCTGTGAGAGCTCTGATTCAGAGGTGTGAAGCCTCTCCACCACCACCTCTCTGAGTGCGATGCTCAGCCCCGCCGCCGCCGCTGTTCATGCCGCCATCGCACCGCCACCGCCGCTTCGCCGGAGTTCTGTCCAAATCAGGACAGAGCCCCCTTGTCTGAATTTTAGCTCCCAATCCACGGATCTGCTGGAGCCCAAATTTTGAGGGTAGGTTGCCCACGCAAATACCCTCTCCCAAAAAACTTTTTCTATTTTCCAGCCCTCATTTTCTATTTTTCCCATTTCGTGTTCCCCAGCCTTTCAGATCTGCATGTGTTCTATTTTGTCACACCAACCTAGTTCTTCCTCTGTCCGACCCCCTTCCCCTTTTTTGATTGAGTCCAAATTTGGATTGGATATTCTGCCCACCAAAGCCCCTCTCCACAAATTTTCCCTCGATTTTAGAAGTTCTTTTTCCCCACCACAAAATTAAAACTCAGTCAAAAATCTGTTCTGTCCTGTGTAGTCCAGATCCGACCCACCAGTGTTAGATAATATGTTTCCCCATCCAAACCTCCACCATAAATTACAAAAAAATATCCTTGTCTTCCTTACTTTCCCCTCTCCAACTTTCATGAAGAGCCCAACGCCCAGATCTGAAGTTTGAGTCACAGTCAATGCTTGTTCTCAGGAAAATCCATTTCTATCCTATGTTTTCTGAGTCTGTTAGTCAATCTGTTCTTAATTCCACCATGAAAAAATACAGAGCCTTAAAAATTCTTGCCACAGTCTTTGGTCAAAGTATTTTGAATCAGCTTTCCAACGGCACCAATTTTGCATCGATCCGACGTCGGGATTGATCGCAGTAGTAGATTTCGTCGGGTCGCGCGGGTCTGAAACAGCAACTCAGATCCGTGGACAACAAGTTCAACACTTGAAGATCGGAGCCGACTCACCTTCCACAAGGCGAATCAGTACGACTCCTTCCCAGAGATCATCCCTCCAGGCGTCTCCGTCACAGCGGTGCCACTCCGGGCCCACTCGGCCTCACCGACCAGCACGTGGGCCCCACAACCAGTAGCAAGCGTATTTCGGACGGCACCGATGGAGCGGATCAAAGTGCTGCCCGTCAACCCAAGATCGGTCCTCCCGGGCCCGCTTGTAGCCCTTTACCTCCCTGCGTGGAGTGGGTAAGAAATCACTGTTGTAATTAGTGAATAATTATTTTTATCGGGAGTTACCGTACATGGCCAGGGTCGTCTTCCCCATGCCCGGAGCGTGGAGGTATCGTGTCCGCTCCTTCACTCGACATTTACTTTACTCGTATTTATTTATATATGCTGCTGCGAGTGATAGGTTCCTAGCTCGTTATATTTTATATCGCCGCTACGAGAGAGAGAGTGAGATCCGTCCCGTGACCCGATCCGGGCACGAGAGAGAGCCGACCACCCTAGCTCACTGCCAGTTTCTCAACCGCGCATGTCCGTACGCTTCCCTCGTTAAGGGACAATCACGAGCTTGTCTAGAGTCCAAGGATCGCATATCAACTTGGAGTCGAGTCCGCTGTCCATCCCGCATCAATTTGGTATCAGAGCGAGTTGAGTCTAGGGTGTTTAAAAGAAAAAATAGTGTCTAAGTCTAGGTGTCACATTTGCATACCATTATTCGGTATATAAAAATGTGTTGTCCGAACGGTAGGTTACGCCTATCGGGAAGGCCGCACACTCTCGTCGAGAGGATCTTCAGATCCCTCAACTCCGCCAGGTACCGAATCTTAGTTGTGTCTAAGTTCATAGTCGAGTCGGCATTCCAACTTGCTTTGTCATTTAGGGTCGTGTCTAGTCGGTTTGTCTTGTCTCTTTATATCGGCATGTCCACCTTGTAGTTTCCCAATTTTCAATGGACTCCCGGTCATCCAGGCAATATAACCGTTGGCATACCCATGGGCTTGGAAACCATCCTATCTCCTTCATTCGACCCGAAGCCTCGGACTTTCATGGCTCCCAGGTCCCGAGCGACTACCTCAAGTGGGAAGCCGCCATGGACAAGTATTTTGAGTGTTACACTATGTTCGATGCCATGCAAGTCAGCTTTGCCCAAAAGAGGCTCGTCCACGAGGCCGCTTGGAAATAGGAGAGTATAGAACACATGAGGGAGTTTAGAAGGCAATGGCCCATCGAGTCGTGGCATGAGATGAAGGGCGAACTTAGGAAGGTCCACCTACCTGGCCCAATCACCTCTAACCGACCCCACCCAATCACCTCCAACCAAGTGGGTCATAGTCGGAGGCAAGGAGCCCCGTACTTAGATGAGCCCCAACCCAAGCCTAGGCCGGTTGATTACGGCCGAGTCCACCGCGATACCCCTACTCCAACCCGCACCGTTGCCGAACTTGTGCAAATAATTTCGGAACGGGTGGATAGGAGGTGTGCTTATTTTGAGTCGCTGGTCTCCCCTTGCCCACCTCCGAGGTAGGAGGTAGACATACTCGAGCCTAGGGAGGCCATAGCCCGTAGCCCCAACCTTGCCCCACCTATGGGGTCCCAAGGACCACTTCCCCTCCGGGATGACATGCCTTCCTCACCCATGAGAGCTCCTCTGCCACCACCCTCACATCTCTATTCGGAGCCACCTCAGCCCGTGCCACCCGTGTTTCTAACAGGAACGCTTTTCATCACTGAGCCACTCCTTAGTTGGCTCAAGAATGGCTTGGTCCCACCGCCCTTCCCATCCATGGACCCCACCCTACCATTAGTGCCGGTCAACTCATTCCATACCACACTCCGGTCTAGTCACCATGTGGATACATTGGATGACCTTCTTAAAGGATTAGACTGGCAGTTGACATTTACGCACTTGTTGGCCCCAGGCTTCGACCGACCTACAGGTCGTAGCTTCACACATCCATCCTTAGGGTCTATCACCTCCGTGTGCACCGTGGGTCATGTCACCACAGAGATTCTTCTATTCCTCCCTATGCCGGCCGAGTCTGACTTCATTCCCTTTTGTCCAAGGGAGGAATCTTATTTTCTACATATGACCGACGTCCCACCTCTCATAATGAATGAAGGTGATCATTTACACCTTCAAGAATTTCAAAATTGGGATAGTGTCATAAAGGAACACAGTTCGAGGGGTCACACGTTCTTTGACCAATTCGACCCCTTCCCTAGTGGGCCTCGTGATCCACCACTTCCCTTCTACCTTATCAAGGAAGTCCCCTACCACTCTCTTCCCACTCGGGCCAATCAACCTCCACATAGCAATAGGTCTGATGATTGGGAAACATGGCATGCCTTACCTACATCTAGGGGTGATGACAAAGGTAGTTTTGGATCTCCTAGCCCTCCCACACCCAAGTCCCATAGGAGGTCAAAGCATGACTGGTTTAAACTTAGGTGTCTCGGAGTTCCCCATGCCACCAACCTCCGGTTACGTAACATGCATGTATGGCACACATTCGGGTGTCCTGGTCCGCCCTTGCATGAGTATGGGTCGGACTAACAATAGGTTTGTCTAGGGTCTTGTGTGTCTGTGCATACATCGAGTCGAGTCGGTCCTTTGTACGCTCGCGTTGTCAGTCCTTTTCGAGTGTGAGACTTGTCGGACTTTGGGATCGGCTCTACCTCAACATATCGGATATAGTCATATAAAGGGACCCCGCAGTGATTTCTAGTGAGTCTTTGAGCCGCCTCCCTCCTTTGAGAGTGACCCCACCCCGGAGTGTCCACCTCTAGTCTCATTCCCCAGCAACGTGAGCATATCGAATCTATACAGGATGGGCAGGTGTCGACTACTTGGAGTGGAGCGTACTCCGTGCTTCTTGGTCGATGACAGATCTGCCGGAGCTACTGGAGCAGCCGCACCCCTTACTCGACGGGGTCGAGTTCTTCCCACCCGGGGAGAATTGATGGGAATCAACACTAGACACTAACTTTTCATTTTGTATTTGTGTCCTTTTAGTTTGCATTTATATCCTTGGGAAGTAGGTTTGCAATTGTAAGGCTTTATAAGCAAATTTGTTATTCCTTAAGGATCTTTGGGTTTTTGTGTAAAAGTCTAGTAGGACCAGCAAGGGGCCCCCATCTCCTTCCCCATTGGTCCACCTAATCCCTAGGGTCCCATGTGGGGCTGGTCAAAGGTCCAAGGTGGGATTCTAGAAGACTTGGACCAAGGGGGGGACAAGGTGGACAAAAAGTCCAAATTGGAAGCTCTTGGTCAAGGGGGCGCCCCCTTCCACTAGACATATTGAATTTTTGTTTTTTTTGACCACATGGGATTCAATGTGATGTTCCTTGTATACCCCTCCCCTAATTTAGATCTGAGGGTAGTTTAGGTCTTTTTATATTTTCTATAAATACCTTGTAATTTATGAATTACTTAGCATTAATGAGAGAAATTTTCATTTCTGCTCATCAAGGCCCAAGGGCGCCCCTCTCCCCCCCTCTAGAGCTATGAGAGCTCTAATTCAGAGGTGTGGAGCCTCTCCACCACCACCTCTCTGAGTGCGACGCTCAGCCCCGCCGCCGCCGCCATCGTTCGTGCCGCCATCGCACCGCCACCGCCGCTTCGCCGGAGTTCTATCCAAATCAGGACAAAGCCCCCTTGTCCGAATTTTAGCTCCCAATCCACGTATCTGCTGGAGCCCAAATTTTTAGGGTAGGTTCCCCACGCAAATACCCTCTCCCAAAATTTTTTTCCTATTTTCCAGCCCTCGTTTTCTATTTTTCCCATTTCGTGTTCCCCAGCCTTCCAGATCTGCCTGTGTTCTGTTTTATCATGCTAATCTAGTTCTTCCTTTGTCCGACCCCCTTCCCCTTTTCTGATTGAGTCCAAATTTGGATTGGATATTCTGCCCACCAAATCCCCTCTCCACAAATTTTCCCTCGATTTTAGAAGTTCTTTTTCCCCACCAAAAAATTAAAACTCAGTCAAAAATCTGTTCTGTCCTGTGCAGTCCAGATCCGACCCACTAGTGTTGGAAAATCTGTTTCCCCATCCAAACCTCCACCATAAATTACAAACAAATATCCTCGTCTTCCTTACTTTCCCCTCTCCAACTTTCATGAAGAGCCCAACACCCAGATCTGAAGTTTGAGTCACGGTCAATGCTTGTTCTCAGAAAAATCCATTTCTGTCCTATGTTTTCTGAGTCTGTCAGTCAGTCTGTTCCTAAATCCACCACGAAAAAATACAGAGCCTTAAAAATTCCTGCCACAGTCCTTGGTCAAAGTATTTTGAATCAGCTTTCCAACGGCACCAATTTTGCATCGATCCGACGTCGGGATTGATCGCAGCAGTAGATTTCGACGGGTCGCGCGGGTCTGAAACAGCAACTCAGATCCGTGGAGAGCAAGTTCAACACTTGAAGATCGGAGCCGACTCGCCTTCCACAAGGTGAATCAGTACGACTCCTTCTAGGGATCGTCCCTCCAGGCGTCCCCGTCACAGCGGTGCCACTCCAGGCCCACTCGGCCTCACCGACCAGCACGTGGGCCCCACAACCAACAGTAAGCATCTTCCGGACGGCACCGATGGAGCGGATCAAAGTGCTGCCCGTCAACCAAAGATCAGTCCTCCCGGGCCCAGTTGTAGCCCTTTACCTCCCTACGTGGAGTGTGCAAGAAATCACTGTTGTAATTAGTGAATAATTGTTTTTACCGGGAGTTACCGTACTTGGCCGGGGTCGTCTTTCCCACACCCGGAGCGTGGAGGTATCGTGTCCGCTCCTTCACTCAGCATTTGCTTTACTCGTATTTATTTGTATATGCTGCTGCGAGTGATAGGTTCCTAGCTCGTTATATTTTATATTGCCGCTGCGAGAGAGAGAGCGAGACCCGTCCCGTGACCCGATCCGGGCACGAGAGAGAGCCGACCATCCTAGCTCACTACCGGTTTCTCAACCGCGCACGTCCGTATGATTCCCTCATTAAGGGATGATCGCGAGCTTGTCTAGAGTCCAAGGATCACATATCAACTTGGAGTCGAGTCCGCTGTCTGTCCCGCATCAGTGAACATGGATGGTTTGTGCTTCGGCAAAATATCTTCAAGACCACGCTAAGGAAACAGAATTGTGGCACCCCCGGTCGATAGGATCCCTAGTAGGCTCACCCTCGAGACTCCTCTATAGTCGGCTCGGGTTTACAGGGTCGTTGCTTTCGGGCGCACCCTCTGTGTTTCGGGGTCACCTCGTAGTCCTCTCCTTGGATGGTGCACCCCATTTGTTCCCCCCAAAGCCTTGGGTTAAGGGGAGATGATGTCAAATTTTCGCCAGGAGATCTTAAACAAAAATCCAATGAAATAATAAAGGGAATGAATGAAATAAATGTAAGCAATAAAAAAAAATCTGACTCGCAGCTTTACATGGGCATGCAACTGAATCGATACTGTGGACTGAAACTCAGAGAACATATCAATTGAAATCTGAGATTGCTGGAGTTCAAACAAAAAATGCATGTGTCAATTGCGAAGCAACAGAATTTAAAAAAAAACTAAACTAAAAAGAAATCCAGCTCAGACTGATCAAATACGGACTTTGAAGTTGTTGCAAACTGAAATTCAAGAAGGGTAAAGGCCCAATCTAATTCTAAAATTGCCTGGAGTGGAATAAAAAAAACAGGAAATGTGAAAGTGGGCTTTGTGACTCCTTGCTAAAAAAACACTAAAGTTTGGTTTGGGCTAATGTACCTCAAAGCTCTTGTAAGGATCTAATTCAATCTTTGAGTTGCTGAGATCAAGGTGGATAAAAGATGGCTGAAAGGAATAAAAGCATGTGATAAACTGAAATCCAATGTGAATCCATAGAGATCAGGAGGAGTGCAGATGTTTGGCCGAATGAAGTTTTGATTAGTGGATTGAATATTTACACATTCAGGCAAGTAACCCTTATTCAGTTTTGTGCAGAATGTCAACACATTGATCTTGCTTGTCTGCAATTCCAATGTGGAAATAAAGATAATGTGTCATCTTGGAATGCCCTTGTTAATGGTTTCTTACATAACAACATGGTGGAGTTAGCAAAGCAGTTGCTTGATGAAAGGCCTGAAAGGGATGTAGTTTCATGGAGCACTATGACCACAGGTTATTCTAGAAATGGAGAGCCCAGATTGGTATGGGACCTTTTCCATGAAATGTAAGTTCAAGGAACACAACCAAATGAAATTACTATGTTAAGTGTTCTATCTGTTGCCTCCACCTTTGGGGTATTGGAACAAGAGAGATGGATCCACAAACACATGAGGAGCTCACACTAAAAAAAATCAGCAAGTGGACACTTGGGCATTTGCATGCACACATTGGCTTTGTTCCTGTTGGGGGTCCATTCCCCAATCTGAGTAGGCTATCCATCCCCGCAAGGCAACAGCCGACTCAATTTCAGGGATGTGCTGAAGCATGGATAAAAAGATAAACAAGGGTCTGAAACCCAATTCTTCAAATTAGGGAGGAAGAGTTCAGTCAGAAGAAAGTGAATACATCCATTTTGAGTTCCAAATAATCAAGCACAACTTCCTAAAATTTGTTAAAAATCAGAATGACCAAGAGCTGAATTGAGTGACAGATTCTAAGAAGTCCAACCCACATTTCAAAAAGTGAGGTCCCTGCACTAAAGCTATGAAGGGTCAGACACAATCATGCATAGATAAAAGAAAGGGGGAGCTAACAATCAGAGTTTCAAACCAAATCCGAATTCCAAGAAGGTGGGCTGCAATGGTATGTCATTTTCTGCAATTCATGATAGGCTTCATGCATATTTTGCATGCATTTCCACATGGCATATATAATCCAATACATGTCGGAGCATTAGCATTTGAACTCATGATGATCCGCCCCCATGTATTCCTTGGGTTTCCATAAATTTGAAAGCATTGCACACATCTGCACTTGCATGGCATCCCAATGCATTTATTTGCCTAAGTTCAAAAAATGAATTTTCACACAAAGTAGGGCCCCTCCCCCCAAATAATTTTGAAACTTATGTCTCTTTTCAAATCCATGGGTAATGAGGTAGATCATGCAGCATAAAAGAATAACATAAAAAAATCACATCCAAAAAAATGATGAAAGGTTAAAATAAAAAAATGAAATAAATCCAACCTGCTACCTGGGGGGAGAGTGTCGACTCTGGGAGTTGACACTTCTCCACCCCATCTTTGTTTGGGCCACGCCCTACGCAGGAGTCGACTCTAGCAGGCTGGTCCATTTTCTGCAGCCAGCTGCCCCCTTTTCCTAAAAAAAAACAACAACAAAAAAACAAAAGAAAACAACCAACAAAGCAAAGGGAAATAATGACAACAGCATGAATAAAAGGGGAACTGTCATGCCCCATCTGTGGAGCATCTTTGCCCAATCACCCCTCAAGGTCTACCTACCTTTAGCTCAGACCCCTCAAGGTCTACCTACCTTCAGTTCATACCCCTCAAGGTCTACCTACCTTCAGCTCAGACCCCTCAAGGTCTACCTACCTCATGCTCAGACCTCTCAAGGTCTACCTACCTTCAGCTTAGACCCCTCAAGGTCTACCTACCTCATGCTCAGACCTCTCAAGGTCTACCTACCTTCAGCTCAGACCTCTCAAGGTCTACCTACCTCATGCTCAGACCCCTCAAGGTCTACCTACCTTCAGCTCAGACCCCTCAAGGTCTACCTACCTCATGCTCATACCCCTTAAGGTCTACCTACCTTCAGCTCAGACCCCTCAAGGTCTACCTACCTCATGCTCAGACCTCTCAAGGTCGACCTGCCTTCATGCTCAGACCCCTCAATTTCTACCTACCTTCAGCTCAGACCTCTCAAGGTCTACCAACCTTTAGCTCAGACCCCTCAAGGTCCACCTACCTCATGCTCAGGCCCCTCAAGGTCTACCTACCTTCAGCTCAGACCTCTCAAGGTCTACCTATCTCTAGCACTGACCTCATTAAGGTCTACCTGCCTTATGCTCAGACCCCTTAAGGTCTATCTACCTTCGTGCTCAGACCCTTTAAGGTCTACCTATCTTTAACCTTGAATGCATTGAGGTCTACCTATCTCCAGCACTTACCTCATTAAGGTCTACCTGCCTTATGCTCAGACCCCTTAAGGTCTACCTGCCTTCGTGCTCAGACCCTTCAAGGTCTACCTATCTTTAACCTTGAATGCATTGAGGTCTACCTATCTCTAGCATTGATTTCATTAAGGTCAACTTGTCTTCAGGACAGGTCAACCTCTCTTCAGCCCTTTTGGCTCATCCTTCCACACATGCTCCAAATGTAATAAAAAAATATGATAATACACAAATATAAAAAATAATAATAATAATAGTAACAAACTCATAATCAATAATAATAATAATAATAATAATTCAAATAATAATAACATGATGAAACCTACTCTGCAGCCTCGTTTCTCCTCGAGACCCGGTGTAAAGGGAATATTAACGCCGCCCCTCCAAGTCGGGTTTAGACCTTGGGAGCCATCCCGATATGGCCGTGATCCGACATTGCTCTAGGTCGATAGATCGTCAAACCGGACTCGTTCCCATTGGGGTTCGTTTCCGTTCTTTTATTTAAATTACCGTAAACTCGGCATACATTTGCACGGGTTTTGTATCCAACTTCGTCACGCTTCCAACACGGACCTCCGTCCGAACACAAAATGGTCGGTAAGCGACCGACACGATTTAAGCATTCTCACCCCATCAAGGGGCATTTTCACGCAACTCATGAATTTCAATACTCCGTTTCATTAATGTCAATTTCATGGCCGTAGGGCCCCTTTTCCTGGCGACTAATCAAGGGTTTTCCCCTCTCCGAGGGGATGTAATTAACGTCATGACCTTTATGGTGCGGCGGGTTCTTTGCCCCGACACGACACACATAATCGTCTGACTAGTCAGATCGAGCGCACCAAGGGCTTGCTTGAAGCCCAAATAAATCGGCATCTATGTGATTGGCACACCAACGCACTAACTAAATCAATAAATGAATAAACAAATAAAAGAAAGAAGAGATCCCAAAAGGGCGTCCACAGTTCCCAGCGGTATATATATATATATATATATGATACACTCATCTTTTTTTGTGTTCTACTTTCCTTCCTACGGTAGACGTGATGAGCCCCCCCCCCCCCTTATTTATTTTCTCCAAGTCACCCATACGACGATTTAGCTACTATCACGATGGCCACCGGTCCGGAGCTCACTCCGATCTATGAGTGTGGCCCCATGTTGTCAACCATCAGAAGCACAATATATGCCTTCTCCACTTTGCCATGAGCGTGATTTTCTTCTCAAAATCCCATTCTGGAGTTTGGACCGATTCTATGGCCATGATTCCAAAGGGGTGAGGAACATGGGATTTAATCACGATCGTTTTCTACCAATTCCAACATCGGGTTCTTGATCACTCATAGACCCCCGGGGGCTCGTTACTTCTTAACGTGGACCCCGGGCGGTTTCCCTTTGAGGAGTGAATATCGATGGCTGTATACAGCGATAGCTCAAGTCCAGGCTTCGGCAACGAGGTCGTGGCAACCCGTGGGTTGACGGGGTCCATTGTAGGCTAGCCCTCAGGACCTTCGTGCCCAACTCGGGTCATAGGTGTTGCCGCTTCCGTGCGCACCTTATTGCTTCGGGGCCGTCGGAGTTTCTCCGTAGGACATGCCCCCATTTAACCCCCCAAAGCCTCGGAGATAAGGGGAGATGCTGCCAAATTTTCGTCAAGAAATTTAAAGGACAATAACACACAAGATAATGACAATTGGGCCAAAGAAATCAATTAACAGTTCCCATGAAGACCAACATGAAGTTAAGGACCTAAAGAATGCAATATACAATTCAATTGCATAAAACTGTCTAAAAAATGAAGCTGAAGAAGAGAGAAAGAACAAACACCCTCACTTTCCAATTCACATTTTCTAATCCATAATGCCTTCAAGCAATGGATGTTCACTAATGTAACAACCCAAGATCCGGATACCGGGAAGAACCCGATACCATTCGAATCCTGGTACGCCACCCACGAGCCGGGAGAGCTCGGAAGGGCTAAAAGGTGTGTGTGAGTGGAAGTATACACAGAAATAAGAAATAAAGCAGGAATAACAATAATAAACTAACTACAAAGTCTAGTCCAAAAAGTACAATCTACATAAAATAAAACGTACCCAACGCCGAGTGAACACTCGGCTCGGCGAGCTGGCGACTAAGAACCTCCGCGTAGCACCCTTAAACCTCGAGGAAGAACTGTCGCACCTAAAAAGTAGAGGTGAGCCTCATATCACTGGCTCAGTAAGGGTCCCGCGGAACCCCAACCGTAAACAACGGCGACAGCGAAAAGTGCCAGCAAAAACAACAACAACGATGGTAGAAGCAGAACCCGCGGTGGTCGGCAAAACCTCCGCTCTACTGCTACTCCTACCGGTCACGGGAAAAGAACTCTTGATTTCACAATCGGGTACCGGACTACCTAACACCATAGCTACCGAGGGAAAACCCACCGCAACTCTGCCATGGAGGCCTATCATAAAGACAAGACAAACAAGGCCTAACCTGGACTACACAATCCACGGGTGCCGTCACGACCTCGCTGTCGTGAACCTGACCCAGCCAAGGCGTGAAGCCCCGGAAACTCTACCAAGCGCCCCTAGCCTCAACATCAGAAAACACATAGAAATGGTCCGGGAAACCACTTCTCATGGTCAGAAAATGGACTCTCGGGGCATGAAAACTCATGTCCCGTGACGGGGGCACCTGCCTACTAAAAGCCGGGCTGTAAGCATCCACCGATGACTTATTCCATACCTCAGGTGTCTCTCTCGCCCCAGGCAGAACTCGAGACACAACACAAACTACTATAGAAACAAGGGTCTAGTCGAGGTCGTGCTGGTCAGCACACGTCCAAAGCCCCCGACCATGTGTGCACACACTGGATGATTGCACTACGTCAGGCCCTCTAGCTGGTTTTTTTCTTGACCCGGACTTAAACCGTACAGGGGAGGACCTATGGCAAACTAGCCTAAAAACCGTCTCTAGTGGGTGTAGCTCTCCACCTACCCCCTAGGTGGGTCGGCACACTCGTGCCCAGACAAGCCACTGTAGCTCTCCACCTACTCCCAGGTGGGTCGGCACAAGCGTGCCCAGGTAGCTACGACCAGTGGGGGTCACCACAGAAGCGACTCTCGGTGGAAACCATAGGAACACGGACATGCCACGCACATGCCCTGTCACGTCCAGCTCGGAAAATAGGTGGCACGATGCCACCGGACTCCAGGCAGTCCACTAAAACCTATTAAGCCAACGGTCCTTGAGTCACAGGACTCTGGGTCAAGACTATTGTATAGGACAGCTCTAGGCCGTTAATCTGGCCTATCCCTAGGTCAGAAACCTCGGTAATATAATCCTCAAGGCGGCTCGTGACCGCCGAGCTCAATCCCTTCCAAAGGGAAGGGAAGAAAACCCTCCAGCCCCTGGCTGGGCAATTTGGACTCACAGTCCATAGGCCATACACACGGCCCACACGGAAACCACGTTCCAAAGAGGCTAACGATGTGCGGTAATAACCCTCCGCACTCATGCCAATATACGGGGACTCGATCTAGCGAATACACGGAAGCCCGGAACATAAAGGGTCACCCGAACCCTTAAACCCCACAAGCACGCTAATCGAGATAAAATGTTACCTTCGGACACCCAAAAACACGGTCACGGTACCCACGAGGTGTCCGGGACACTCATGGGGCCAAAGGTCGGTCATTGGGTCTCAACCGAACCCACCGGGACCCAAGATGGGCAAAAAGACTGAATTTTGGTCAACCAACAGCCCTGGGTCGGTCGACCAATCAGGGCTGGGTTGACCCATCCAGTGGGCGGGTCGACCCGACCAACAACCAACAGTAATGCTGGCTGGGTCGGTCGACCAGACTGCCCAGTTCGGTCGACCGAATTAAGCAGCTCCCCTGCCCAAATGCTCTGGCCGGTTCGATCGACCGGTTCCAACTGGTCGGTCGATCGAACACGGCAGAAACCCCACCTGAACCCCTTGCATGGGGTCCGTTCCACGCCCCATTCGATCCCAATCGAAGGGAAAAACAACGGGGATCATTCCCCAGGTCCTAAAACCCAAAAATGGAGGGAAAAGAAGCGAGAAACCTCGCTCGATCCGACGAAACTATCACACACCCTAAAAACATGATTTTACCCCCCCCCCCCCCCAACAGCGATAAACCCACGCTCGGCTCACCACCGGCTACCAAATCCATGGGAATTAAAGTACAGTGGTTAAGGACCCGTCCCCCTACCTCCACCAAAGATTAAGCGCACTGTGGACGCCCTTCCATCATGAAACACCCGTGAAACACCGGCCAGTTCACGAATGCGCACCCGAGCTTCCTCGCGCCACGACTCCTCGATCCTCGCCTCGTCCACGCCGCCCCTCGCCCCACGAGCATCGCCACCTTGCCCTCGTCCTTCTCCGTCGGCCGCCCGGAGAGAAGAGAGGGGGAGAGGAGAGAACGTGAGAGAGAAGAGAGAGGGAGAGAGGGTGAGAAATGAGATATGGTGAGAGAGAAAGCGGGTGGGGGTTTAAATAAGACATTCTGGGATTATTAAAATCCAGAAAACACAAAAATAGGAGAAAATACTCCCCACGATCCTCGAAAAATGCACAATGTGCCTGCAATGTCTCGGAGCCCGACAACACGTAGGTTCACCCTACACAGGGTTGTGAAGGTCTGACAAGTAAAAACATGCGTAAAGCCTAAAATACACACCGTGACTCACAACGACGCTCCGAACTCACCGATCCTGAGCCGGGAAAATCGAAAAAAATCTGAGGTGTTACAGTCTTCCTCTCCTTATAGAAATTTCATCCTCGAAATTTGAGGCAACCACCAAGGCACAGGGGAAGAACAACACACCCAGTTGGCAATGCTCCCAGAGCTCCAGCCAAACCTCGACACTCGTGAGAACACAAATCCTAAGGGACGCGGCTAGACCTTGAACGCAACGACGTGCCTCGCTCAACACACAACACACCTCGATCATCAGAGCAGGCATACCTAAAAAGGCACAAGTCTGGCGTTGCCTCAGCCACAATGAAAATCCAACTGTGGCATCGCTGCCACGATCTCGCTCAACGAGGAAACGCAATCCTCATTATGAGAAACAACCACCGATAAAATCTCATGCTCGGTGGACCAATCAAATGTCAACTTCACCACCAGCTAACTGGTCTCCCAACCTTCACTAGGGACGACCATCACATAGCTTCGACCAGCTCACATAGTCATTCCAACTGACTGCGACAAATTCGTCGACTCTACGCCAAGAATCATCTCACACCTGAAAAGCCGAATGCCAAATAACCACACTGGACCAGCTCTGTCAGAACTCAAACTTTGACAAAGCCCAAATCCCATCTGGAAAAAGGCACATCATGGAAACAGCCACCAAAGGCCTCGTTTGCACACGGCTCTCGCCATTCTCGACTCACTACAACTAGCATCTTCTGTCTGTGAAAGACCATCTGCTAGTCACCAGCTATTCATCAATGGGAAACCTCTGCTTGCTCAACTTCTTCCTTCTTTCCTGGTCTTCCACCAGATCCGATGAGCACATTACAACTCTCGAGGCCATCTGCTGACTCTCACACAGACCAATACTGCAACTCGAGCTGATCCTTACTCGGACGCCACATCCAGACCTATCCTCATGCCAACTCTACCCTCTCAGGGGAGTACGGCGAAACCAACTGATAGATTCTGGAGTCCTCGGTCCTCACCTCACTCCACTCAGGCTTACAGAGAAATCCTCCCATGCTGGTCACAAGACCAAGGACCATCATCCAACGACAACGTCCTCAAGGGATCTCACACGCAGGCACCGTCCATCATCCTGTCTCATTCGATCCTATCTCATTTCAAATAGTCCAAGTGGACGCCTACCAATCCTCGGCTCCGCTCTCATCACAGAGCCACAGGGCACAACCTGAATGATCCACGGCACACGTCTTCAGAACAGACAAGTGTCGGCTTCCACCACAGCATCCTGGTCGATGACGCCGCAACCAATGCACACGGGTCCGCAAACCTCGCAGATTCTTACCACCACTGAGATCTCTTCCACATCATTCTGAAACTTCCAGACTCAACTGGACCTCTTGATAATACAGACCTCGATGTTGCCGATCACACGGCTAGCATTACCAGTCGCTCACAGCTACCAACTGGGACTCATAATCTCTCAGAGATCACTTCTCAAGAACCATGTCCCATCCGAGGACACAACTTCCAACGCAAGTCGGGCACCAAGCCACAGACTCTAAATTCGTATCCTCGACCACTGTTAGGTGATACCTTAGCAACCTTATCCAAGCCTGGAACCCAAATGCCTGACACGGCTTCCAATCAATGAACAGGGTACTCATGTGGCAAATTTACCAACATATTTCCCCAACTCTCCACCTGCCAGTGCCATAACCACAATGTCTCACGCAATGGCACGGCAACCACACATCTCACACAGTCGGAGAGAATCTCACACCGAGGAACCAATCCTCTAATGCTCTACACATCCTCGAGGATCCACCCATAGCAACCAACGCTATGATCCTGAACCTGTGGGTTATGAGACCACCAGGCTTCCGTTGTGCACTCTGATCCACGTGCATAGGCACCATAACAAAGACTCGGGATCTGCCATCCCGACAATCCTCCACTCGGTTGGCTAACTCTGAACAGCAGGGTGAGGAAAATACGGTTATCTCAAACCCAGAGCATGGACTCTCTCGCTAGTCTAGCGATCCTCTATGACTCTGTAGGCTCCGATTCACGACGCATCAGGAACCATAACACCAGCCAAGGATCTTCATAAGCACAGCCCAAACGGCCCACATCCTTCTGGAATAGCGCCAACACCCTCACACATCAAGGGATGGGCAACGCTTCTCATAGGCAAGCACAGTGCCAAAACATCGAACGCTCTCGCACGGACTTTATGGCACACAAAAGAGGCCAACCAATCCAAACACACGGTGAAAGATGACGAAGCTTGGCAAAACGCGATCTCTCTGACCAAGGATAAACCAACATGCCACTTACAAATCGAGAGATCTTCGCACCTGACCTGACCTTGAACCTCGCGCATGCTGGGAATCGCACCTTCCAACATTAGGAAAACCATTAGGTCAGATCCTCCGACGACACTCGCCAAGTGTCTCATCGGACCATGATCACAGCATCTCTCGATGCACCACCACTGCAATTCCGCGAACTGCAACTCGCCACGCCTCGAGCACTGACTCTGCTGATCACCAGCCACACTCTTCACCACAGGGTATGAGCTAGCCACTGCCACACGCTCCTTATCCGTGCCTGCCTCTAATCTCGGAACCAATAACACGCCAAAATGCTTACCAAGGAGCGGAGAAACCATGAAGGATGCCAGGCTCGAAGGCTGCTACACCTCTAGCCACCGGACATCATTCCCTCGAATCTGTCCGTGCTAACACCAATCCATTCTCGAGTCTCGGATCCTCAAAATATCCATCTTCTGAGCTACCACCGTGCGGACCACCACGCCAAGAGCCACGACACGAACCACAATCCACACCTGCCAACGCTCATACTCAGTCACAAAATTAGTTGTGGAACCTTCACATCTTGCTTGCAATCTCGCATACTGCATCTAAGGCAGTGCACAATGGTCCCAAATTCCAGAATCTGGGCCAAAACCAAGCCACCACCACACAAGCTTGAACCAAATTCAGGACTAATGCGGTCCATTCACACGCAAACACACAGGACTTAGAGCGCACGGGGACATCTCTGCCCAATCCTACCTCAAAATTCGTAAAATAATCGAGACTAGCACGTCATTTCTGACACCTCAGAGCATGACAAGAACGTCGGGCTCAACAAACAATAGCTCATCCAGAAGATCCTCTGCTGATCCGAGCACATCTCTTGACTAGAACACCCGTTCTGTCACCTCAAACAATGACCTCGGCACCTCAGGGGATGGATAAACCTCAAATTAGGGTGGCCAAAACTGATAATAGCTCCCTCAGAGCACATCCACAGCCACTTAACCATGAACAATCCTCACAGCCACCTGACCTCGCTGCAGATTCCTCGAACGCAGCACCGAAGCAACACACCTGCCGGTAACCTCTGCCCAACGTAGCACCATTCAGGCCACCATCCATCAGAAAGAAATCTCTCTATCTCGATCCTTGGGCTCTACACTGGCACTCCAACGAAACAGCAATCGCCTTCACAGCGCCAACGCAGCACACTCAAGCTCTTACGCGAGAAACCAAGCAAAAAACATGCATAAAACCCTATGCCAACTGCTGACTGTACTGGACCTTATGGACTCTGATCACTGTGATTATCTCGAATTCCCATGTACATTCCACAAACACACTGCTCTCATACCATCTGTAACGACTCAAGATCCGGATACCAGGAAGAACCCGATACCATTCGAATCTTGGTCCATCGCCCATGAGCCGGGGGGCCTCAGAAGGGCTAAAAGCTGTGTGTGAGTGGCAGTATACACATAAATAAGAAATAAAGTAGGAATAACAATAATAAACTAACTACAGAGTCTACTCCAAAAAGTACAGTCTACAGAAAATAAAACGTACCCAACGCCGAGTGAACACTCGGCCCGGCGAGCTGGCGACTAAGAACCTCCGCGTAGCACCCTCAAACCTCGAGGAAGAACCGCCACACTTGAAAAGTAGGGGTGAGCCTTCTATCACTGGCTCAGTAGGGGTCCCGCGGAACACCAGCCGTAAACAATGGCGACAGCGAAAAGTGCTAGCAAAAACAACAACAACGATGGTAGAAGCAGAGTCCACGGTGGCCGACAAAACCTCGGCTCTACTGCTACTCCTACCGGTCACAGGAAAAGAACTCCCGATTTCACAATCGGGGACCGGACTACCTAACACCATAGCTACCGAGGGAAAACCCACTGCAACTCTGTTGTGGAGGCATGCCATAAAGACAAGACAGACAAGGCCTAACCTGGACTACACAGTCCACAGGTTCCGTCACGACCTCACTGTCGTGAACCTGATCGAGCCAAGGGGTGAAGCCCTGGCAACTCTACCGAGCGCCCCTGGTGTCAACCTCGAAAAACACATAGACATGGTCTGGGAAACCACGTCTCGTGGTCAGAAAATGGACTCTCGGGCCATGGAAACTCACGTCCCGTGACAGGGGCACCTACCCACTAAAAGCATGGCTGGAAGCGTCCGCCGATGACTTATTCAACGCCAAAAGTGTCTCTCTCACCCCAGGCGGAACCCGAGACACAACACAAACTATAGTAGAAACAAGGGTCTAGTCGGGGTCGTGCTCGTCAGCACGTGTCTGAAGTCCCCGACCATGTGTGCACACACAGGACGACTGCACTACGTCAGGCCCTCTAGCTGGTTTTCCTCCTGTCCCAGACTCAAACTATACAGGGGAGGCCCTACGGCAAACCAGCATAAAAATCATCTCTAGCGGGTGTAGCTCTCCACCTACCCCTTAGGTGGGTCGACACATGATGTGCACTACACTCGTCGTTAAAAGTTATGCCACAATTTCAATAATTACCGCACTCACTCACTAAAAAGATGTAAAATCCAAGTAGAGTGGTAAGAACGGGTTGATCCTATGGAGAGGAATATTCTTAATTAAGCAAGTTGGAAAATCCTTATATTTGAGAAATCTAAATTTTTAGTGAGTTTTATGCTAAAGGAAAATAAAATTGCATTAACTTGAGACGAAAATAAGGCTATCTAAAGAATATGAGAGGGTTGAGAAGAGAACTTTGGAAGAAGATAGAGAGAGAAAGAAGAACACAATTACAAAAGATTTAATTTTTATTGCTTAAGATAAAATATTACAACTCTTTGAAAACTAAAAATTACAACTTGAAATAAAAGAACAAGGGATGAAATAGAGCCAAGATACTGAAGAATAGAGTCGCCCACGCCGTGCCGAGTCTTTGATTGGATCGCCCCGCCTTCGAGAGGTACACTGTCTTTAGAGCACCGAAGAAGAATCTCCGCCAAAGGGGTGTTTAGATGAAAATAGAGGAGGGGAAGATAGAAGAATAGTGAAAAATGAAAATAAAAATAGAGCAAAAGGAGAACTGAAATAACTTTCAAACTGTGAAGAATTAGGAGATGAGGAAGAAGAGAAAGTTGAAGATCTTGAGGAGAGGAAGAAGTTTTGTGAAGAGTGTAGAGGGAGAAGAAGATCGGAGGAGGGTGAAAACAAGGGGGAAACAGAGAAAAATGCTACTTTACGGGTGAACATGACAGAACAGTGAAAAAGTGTAAATAGCTTAAAAATGGTGCAGAACTAGAGGATGCAGAAGAATAAGAAATTGAAGAACACTAAAAAAGAAGAACGTTTGTGAAGAAAGTAAGAGAATAATAGGAGTAGAAGGGGGAGAAAATAGGGAAAGAACAGAGAGATGAACAGTAAAATAGAAAAGATAGAGCTTTGGAAAACTTGAAATAGCTTGAAAATGAGAGAGAACTAGAAGAAGAGGAAGAAGAAGAAATTAAAGAGGACTTAAACACGGAGAACTTTTTTGAAGATAGTAAATTAAAAAGAAGAACAGAAAAGCATGGAAAGGGGCTAAGAAAGAGACTAAGATTTCTGCTCGATTGCTCTCGGACGATTTTTATAGTGTGCAAGGACTTCCCATCGATTAAGGCCTTCACAATAAGCTTTAAACTTGGATTTCTGTGGACGCGGATTTTTTTTATTATTATATATATATATATATATATATTGGTTTATTAGGCGTGACAGTCACATGTGTGACGATTTCATTGTGCGCTCGATCTGACTTCTAATCAGTCGATTGTAAGTGATCGTGTCTGGACCGAAAGTCCGTCATACCATAAAGGTTATGACGTTAATTACGTCCTCCCTAAGGAAGACAACCCTTGATTAAACGCCAAAGACAGGAGGAAAATAGCGGCAAAATAAGGCTCGAACGAGAGTGTGCTAGCTCATTCGCAGAATATTAGATAGACTGGATAAGGCGAGAGTACATCGAGCACGAGGCAAATCCGGCAGCATAACCCCATTATCTTGGACTATGCCAAATGGGAATAGGAAACCATCTATGCAGCGGCAGGATGGGATCCGTGAAAGATCGGGTATATCCGGCCCGAAATCCGAAGTGGGACCGGTGCACCGAGGTACACCACACTTCGATGCGATGTTTCATTGATATTCCCCTTCGAGGGACCATCGGAGAACGCATAATGGCAAAACTCCATGGACCAGTGGGGTTTAAAGAAGATACCATAGTTTCCTGGTATGATGTAGATGAATTCGGGCAGCATATCCCCTTATCTTGGATTATGCCAAGGAGAAATAGGTGCTCATCCACGGGGTGCCGGGATGAAAATCGAAAGAGAAAGGCACTGGGCCCGGCACGGTGTGATATTGGGGATGGTTCCCCGTTTATTTATTCCATGGGGTGCACCCTGTGACCTGAAGATATCCCTCGAATTAGCGTGGCAACATGCTCAATGATTGGACAGAAGAAGAGAGGTTCTCGGCGCAGCAAAAGGGGCAAAGGCAGGCTTCCCGACGCGAGAACGAGAGGCTCTCGACGCGCCTCTAAAGAGGCTTATTGGCATGGTCGAGGGAGGTCTCGGCATGGCTGAAGAAAGGAGAGTTCTCGGCGTGAGGTTCCCGGCGCGCCTGTTCCCGGCGCGCTAAGGACCACACCGAGGGCTGTTCATGGCGCCGAGGGGTGCTTGCGCTGGGAAGGTCAGGGCTTTTGGCCTTGGTGAGGGATTGCGGGTTTTACGGTGCTCTGTTCTGGAGATTCTTCCTGGGATTCAGGCAGACGGCTGGGAGATCTTTGGATGCGAACGAGCAAAAGGATTAAGGGCTCTGCCAGGCTGTTAGGTTAACATCAAAGTGTCATGGATAAAGGCAATTCAAGGGACTGAAGTCACCGGGCATTCGAACCCTCTGGAATAGGCTTTATGCCATTCATGTCGTCGGCCATCCAGGGGATCAAGAGATGACTGTCTCTGATCCCTGTGATGGCCTTGGTGGCTTGAGAAGCTTGAGGAGACTACAGACTCCATTGCATTGAAGTCATCGAGGTCACCAGGGGAGAGAGAGGGGACAAAACCCAGGAATCCATGGAGGTAAGGATCGGGGCTATGTACCGGTTTCCTCGAAACTGCGAGAGGGACGGGCAGCAGAGAGTGTTTGCCAGTCGCCTGGACTAATGATAAACACTCGAAACCACAGATTCATCGGTCAAAACTCACAACCGGAGAGTTAACTACCACCATCATCGGAGAGGGATGAAAGAAGAGAAACCCAAACTTCCACCCATTCAACCGATTCTACTGTTTATATTTCATCGGCTACAGAAATATAGCTAGAACAATAATCAGAAAAGAGCTTTGAACATCAGTTGAATAGGAGAAAATCCCACATAAAGGGGTAGAAGGAGTACTTGAGAGAGCGAAATAAAACCCATTCAGAACAACAGGACGATGGGGGATAGCATGCCCAAAGAGGACACAAACGAAAACAATATACATCGAAGAAAGAAGGACAAAGAAAGATGGGGAGGGCGGAGCATTGACTCCTCTCCCTCCCCTTACAGCACACCTTCTTCTTCCTTCGACCTTGGTAGCAGCTTTTCTTTTCTTCTCTCTCTGTTGTCTTATCGGGTGAGTCTGGCTACTGCTCTCCTCAATATCCTCCTATCTATCTGTTCTCTCTTCTTTTTTTGTCTCTCTATATCCTCTCTCTCTCTCTCTCTCTCTCTCTCTCTCTCTCTCTCTCTCTCTTTTGCTCGAGAGAAAAAGGGGGGGTTTTATAGGCATAGTGCTCTCCCTCCCGGCATGATCATCTCGGCGCGCAGACCATAGGTTCCCAGCGCGCCTCGGTCGAAAGCAAGAGGCTTCCCGGTGCCCAATGATGGGGCTTCCCGGCGCCGCCCCACAGCTCTGGTGAGGAACTCCCGGTGTCACACTAGTGAGCCCATTTAGGGCTTTTAATATTTTACACTTCCTCATCAGTAGGCTTGAGCTGTCAAAGCTGCCTAATCTGCCTTTTCATTTGTCAGTCCTTCGAATCCACCAAAACTGGCGAAGGCCCATTAATTGGTGAGTTGGCATAGTCTTATCGGAATATTTCTGGAGATTTTCATCAGTCAGCAGATTGCAATTCTTCATCAGTACTGCCATCTGAGTGACGACAATACCGGACATCGGCTTGGCCGGGGAGGGCTTCAGCCGGGTGGTAGCTTTAGTGACGACTATTCTGTAATTCTGGCTTTGCAGGAATTCCTGAGAGCTTCATGTCTGGTTCAATCTTCTCTTTGGTCTCATCTTTGTTTTCAGTTATATTTCAGGTGTCAACAAATGCCCCTCACTTGCAGGTAGCGAGAGTGCAGAATAAATGACACGGTACTTGCAGGTGTACATATCCTTCAGCATCTGAACCCCTTTCTCAGGTTGACATTATTAGTCACCTTTCATTTTCAATTTGGAAGCTTCTTCGCATTGACATTTCTTGTAATTCCTTTCAATTTCTTTGAATTTCTTCCAGTTTCTTTGGCTTGAATGCTCCCGGCGCGAGGACAACCGGTTCCCGGTGCAGGGGCTTCTCGGCGCCTGACTTCTCGGCGTGCCTGGTCACGGAGGCTCTCGGTGCGCCTTTTGGCCTAAGGGGGGGTTCTCGGCCTGTCCATTTCGGCGGGGTATTTTGAAATAGGGGGGTTCTCAGCGCGCGTTTCATCATGCCGAGAACCTGTTCGCTCGGGCTCCTATTTAGGGCGCCGAGTCCCTCTTCTCTTCTCATTCTTCACCATCTCTTCTCTCTCTTCAATTTCTTCTCATCGACGCAAGCCTCTCCCCCTGTCGGCCGTTCCGTTTTCCTTCCCGGCGTATACTTCGCTCGGTAGGGCATTGTTTTGGGATTAAATCCCTTTTGTTCCCGGGATCACTCCCTCTTGGTGGGTGACTCCCTATCTTCTTTGGGCAGACCCTGAATAGGGGGAGGTGCTGCCGAAATTTTCATAGGGTTTCATATTACAATCTTTACAAGACTGCCTCTTGTTTTGGGATTTTCATTCACATCTCTTCTTTGACTGCAGTCACTGCAATGGCTTTCGGTTCCGCTGCTGCATCTTCTGGAGCCGTTGAAACAAGCTCGTCAGCCCAGCCAGACATATCGCAGGCTGTAGTAAACTGGCTGAATATGCACAGTTTAGACTTCGGATATGACAAAATTGCCGCCGTTGACGAATCTTCTGATTCTGAGACGGATACAGTATCAACGTCCAGGGTATATTCCACTGCAACTGAGACATGCTTCAGACGGGGTGACAACTACCGGCCGGATTTCCCGAAAGACCGCCACTTGATGCCGTTCATCCAAACCTTTACAGTGGGTGGCATGCGAGACTATCGGATAGCTCGTGCAGTTGAAGCTGCTATACTAGCTGAGAGGGACAGTCTGAAGGAATCAGTGTATCGTGGCAAAGCTATCTATCTTCCCGGGGAGAAGTGTGACTGGGATACAGTCCTCGGCATATCGGAGCTGGAGCCGGAGAAGAAAATGTTGACCCGGGCCCCAGAATTCACACATGCCCGGTGGGATAATGCTAGTGGCCGAGTTCATAGGGAAAAGCCTGGCTATGGTTTATTCCTGGCACCGATAAAGTGGGGATACCGTGAAGAACCTTTTGTGCTGAATTGTTCGGCCGTCCAGTTCAAGTATCATCTAGCTGCTGGCTAGTTTGGAAATACCAAGATCACTGACGCCTACCTATTCCGGGTGGGAGCGGTGGAGTTCACCGAGTTTGTTTTAAAGGAATACGCCCCTCTGCTGATCAGAGCCGGGGTATATCACAGTGTCTTTGCTTCTAGATTCCGCTATCCCATATCCCGAGGGTTATGCTGTGGAATGTTCGAAGTATTCTGCCCTTTGTTCAACATATTTTATACAGCAGAGGGCGAAACATCTCTCGACCTCTGGAGTTTGTCACAGCTTTCTGGTCTACCTATTGACGGCGAGCCGTATGAAGAGGTCTGCTTGGCAGATTCCTAGAAGGATAGCTCCGATGGCGAAGGCAAGTATTCACTTGGCTATTCCTACCGGTATTTAATGAAGGCCTATCGCTCCATCTGTCTGGCGTATAGTAGAGGATCCTCCAAGGGTTACCATCCTCGAGAGAAAGGCAGCAAGCTGAGGGTCCGGATAGCGCAGTGGATTCAGTATTTCTTCGACGGTCCCCTAAAATATGCAGACTTCCCTTCCATGGGTCCGACTGCCAGCAAGCAGATAAGGGCTCCTCGCTATAAGTCAGCGTTGCCGTCTTCATTGCACCGTGTAGGCAAAGGTGGTCCAAATCCAGCAGGGGTGGACCCTATCACACATTGTGCGGCTTACTTCACATTCTGGTTGTGCACTTTCGCTCTCCCTCAAGGGGACGAGACAATCATTCGGCCCGAAGCCATATACCCGGCATGCCAGATGGCCTGGGGAATGAGGCTGTCACTTTGCCCAGTGGCCTTGTGTTTAATCTACAAATCTTTGGGGGATCTGTACAAGCATCGGACTCCCCGCTCTTTGAGGACCATGGGCCCTTTTCATTTCTTCAATGCCTGGGTCTGCAGTCTGTTTCCTGAATTGGCTCCTAGAACTCTGCAGGCAGATATAGTATTACCCAGAATGATTGAATTTGCCAGTGCTGAACCTGGCTCTTTCTCTGATCAGTTGTTCAAAATAAGGGGCCGACTGATAAGGGTACCAGTGGATGCCCCTGGCAGCATTCATTTCTGGAGCTTGGCAGCAGGTTCAGCTCCTTTGGTTCACTCTCAAAGAGAATGCAAGATGGAAGAGGTAGAGACCTATGTTCACCCCGTTTCAGGGGCTAATGCTGTTCGGTCTATTCTGGAGCCGGAGCTGGTTAGATGGGCCATGGCCATTCGGCCCAGTGTTTTAGTTTTCAGAAAGGGTGGTCTGCTTCTTCTGGAACCATATTACCCATTCCGCTTCGGGCGAAACTTTGGCTATGACCAGCATATCCCTACATCAGTTGCTCAGTTTCCCCTGGATAGCCGGGCCAAGCACGGGTCCACCATTGTCGGTGATGGCCGGTTGTGGTGGGATTTCTATCATCGCCATGATGGCGCAGTTTTCAGAGTTCCCACTGTTTCCAACCGTGTCCCCCGTGTCACATCAGAGTATATCAAATGGTGGAACATTCGAACCGATTTTTACAGGGAAGGTAGGGGTGCATTCTGGGATGTGGCCGAGCGTTCTTTTTTGAAACAACAGCCCGGCCCAGTGTTTGATATCCCTGAGGCCCACCTGAAAAGGATTTATTCACAGCACCTGAGGGAGGCAGAGAACTATCTGGCCGAGCGTCGAGCTTTGAAGGAAAAAAGCTCCGAGCCGCCCGCTCCTGTCTTTGCTGCCGTCAACGAGGACACTTTTATGAAGAATCTGAAACATCTGTGCCATGCAGGAGGCGCTCGTCTGGAGGCGCAACAGTACCCCTTCCCTGTTGAAGAGCCGCTCCCGATAGTAGTCCCTTGGAAGGGTCCGACAGATAGATTTCATCCCTATAGGACGTTTGTGCGCAGGGAAGATAGGACTCAGACGTACTACAAGCACACGTCTTGGCTGTTTGTTCTGCTGAATGTACATGGGTTATCTGCAGAGAGTCCGATAGTCGGCATATTGAATAAGCCATTGTTCATTTCCTTTCATTATGTCGACGGCTGGGGCATGGACCACCTCGACTTATTTCGATGTCTTGATTTTCATGGTCATAGTGATCTGGCATCTTTAGTGGAAAAGTGCCAGACATTTGGTGATGTCTGCTGGCTTGTCAAGGAGGCTGCTTTCCGCTCCAAGGAGGTAGCTTATCTGTACTGGCCGCTTTCTGTCTTTTATGATGGCCCAGCAGGTATGATCTTTTCTTTCTGACTGTAGTGCTTTCTGTTTAGTATTTAAACTCTGCATCTACTGATCTCATTGCTTCTTTGATATCTTTAACAGACAGGCCAGACATAAAGCGACAGGGGCTTTACAAAAAAATCATTGCGCAAGCTGAGAAGCCTGCTTATTTCGAAGTCCCTGCAGCAGCACTGATGCGGGACGGGACCACGGACACGACAAGCTCGTGATCGTCCCTTGACGAGGGAAGCGTCGGATGTGCGCGGTTGAGAAACCGGCAATGAGCTAGGGTGGTCGGCTCTCTTTTGCGCCCGGATCGGGTCACGGGACGGTCTCGCACTCTCTCGCAGCAGTGATATTATAAATTGAAGGCGAGCTAGGTATTCCTACACATGCTCTCTAGCAGCGGCATATAAAGCATATAAAGAATTAAGCTAATGCCAAATGTAAGGGTGAAGGCGATACCTCCACGCTCTCGGCGTGGCGAAGACGGCACCCGGCCAAAGCTCGTACTCCCGGGAACTTAGTCCATTATGTTTACAGCAATGCAATTAAGCCCACTCCACGCAGGGAGGTAAAGGGCGACACAAGTGGGCCCGGGAGGATCAAGTTCGGGTTGACGGGCGATTTCGGGCAATACTTCGGCTTCACGCGTACTCGTGCTAGTGGGGGCCCACGTATTGACCGGAGGGGTCGTGTGGGGCCTGATGACTTCTCTGTGGTGGAGACACCTGGAAAGCGTACCCCTGGGATTGCGAGCTGCTGGAACGACCGCCGGACGCCGGGCGGCCCTCGGACGACGCTCGCGGGAACTCGGCCACGAATCTGAAAATTCTGTTTGCAGGCGCGTGACTCGGAGAAACATGCTGCTGCGATCAGCCCCGTCATCGGAATGCGACGAGGTTAGCGCCGTTGGAAAGCTGACTCAGAGTACTTCGACGTAGGGGTCTTCAAAAAAAATAATCAGATCTGTATTTCTGATCATGTATTTTACAAGCTTGCTGGAATCTGGCCAGAACTGCAGGGGCAGGTTCTGACTTCTCTGAAGATCAACGTTGACCAGAAAGAAGACCTCCGAATCTGGAAATGATCTCTTCAGAAAAGTTGAAGATCTCTGAGAGAGGAATCCGGGACTATTATTGGTTTTCTGATTGGAGAGGAAATGGATTTTCTAGGATTTATTTACTAGACCTGGGTCGGATCTGGGAAACTATGGGCAGACTGTTCTTGGGAACTTGGACGAAATTTGAAAAATACTTGGTGGGTGAACCAAAAATTAAGAAAATTCCTGGTGGTAGAGGGATGTGGACAGAGATCCCAGTAAATTTCGGTGACCCAAAAGAAATCAAAAGATGGTTCGAATGGGGTAAACTCAGAGCTAGTGAACAGTAAACAGAACCATGATAGATCTGGAACTTGGACTTGGACGAAAATAAAAAATTAGCTAAAGGATAAATTTTGACGTGATTTTTTTTGTGGAGATAAGGGTTCTAGAGGGGAACCAACCCTAAAATTTTGAACTTCAGAAGACGAAGGGAGTGACAGAAGGAATTCAGGGAAGAAGGGTCTATCCTGGGTGGACAGAACACCGAAACCGTTGGCGACGACGCGTCGGCGGCGAGACGATGGCGGCGGTGATCACCGGAGTTGCTTCAGATGCTGGAGGGGATCAAGGGGGAGGGGATTACACTCTAGAAATGGGGCTGGAGGTGGAGGAACCAGGGAGAGAGAGGGGAGGGGCACAAGATCCAATTGGGGGCAAATGCCTTTTTTTCCTTCATTAATTCATTCAATATGAAAAATACAACCTTATATAGGATGCCAACCAAACTCAATCTCAACCCTTGGATCTAGGGGTTTGGATTGAAGGGCTGGGATACAATGTGAATCACATATTTAATACATTAGTTTAATCTAATTTGACCATACTTATTCAACCTTGGACTAAAGCTATTCAAACACCACCTAATACACACCTAACTAGCCTAATAGAGCCAAAAAAGGGGGCGCCCCATTCATGGGCCTCTTCTTGGGCCAAGTGTGGTTAAAGGCCATGTAACCAGCCCACCAACCATGCTAGACCCTTCCAACTTAGTTGGCCCATGAAGGAGTGTAACCCAATTTGGGCCTTAAGTGCATTAATGACCGATTAACAACCTAATGACTCAATATGGCATAAGCTCCCTAATGGACTCTACTAATGGCAACCTAGCCTTGGACTTGACATAAAAAATGGCCCATTGGCTTGATATAAGCCTTACAAGGAGCCCAAAAGAAAGAAAATACACAATTACAATCTTATACAAGCCATAACACACAAATACACTTCACCCGTGTAATGAAATCGCCTTTGATGCCCCATCAATTCTCCCCGGGTGGGAGGAACTCGACCCCGTCGAGTAGGGGTATGGCTGCTCCGGTCCTCCGGCGGATCCGTCACCGTGCTAAGTAGCGCGGGTATGCTCCACTCCAAGTGATCGGCACCTGCTCATTCCATATATACTCGATATGCGCACTGCTATGGCTAAAGGTGGTCACTCCGAAGGGGCACTCTCAAAGGAAGGAAACAGCTCGAAGACTCACTAGGAATCACCGCTGAGTCCCTATAAGTGACTAATCCGGATATAGAAGTAAAACCGATCCCATACTCATCAAGTGAGTCCACTCGCCTCTTACTCGTAAGAGACCGACAACGAGCTTGCACAAGACACATGCAGACTCACCATGCACTGACACATGAATGAAAATCACACAAACAATCGACTCAAAATCACCACACAAACAAACCACACAAAGAAAACACACCGACTCAACTATGACCCTAGACACACCTAATGTTAGTCCGACCCGTACATGGGTGATGGCGGACCAGGACACCCGAATGTGTGCCATGCATGCATGTTATGTAACCGGAGATGGGTGGCATGCGGTACACCTAAATGTCCAAGTATGACCCAGTCATGCATGGACGGCCCTTTGGATTTGGGAGACTTGAGAGGGCTAGGAAAGCCGGGTGTGGAAGAGCTGGGTGTAGGTGTATCGTGGACGGGCTTGGTGGGTATGGAGGACCCGGCCCGTAGGAAAGGGGTATGAAAGTGGACTTCCCCGATAAGGTATGAGGGAAGTGATGGGTCACGGGGCCCACTAGAGTAGGGATCAAATGGGTCAAAGAATGTGTGACCCCTTGTGGTGGGTTCTCACAAGTCACGGTCCCACGTGTAGAAGTTTTGAAGGTGTGGATAATCACCTTCTTGAATTGTGATGGGTGGGACGGGGACCGTAGGCAAGAAGTATGATTCCTCCCTCAGACAAAAGGGTATGAATTCAGGCTCGTCCGGTAAGGGAAGGAGTAAGAGGACCTCCGTGGTGATACAACCCACGGTGCATTCGGAGGTAATAGACCCTAAGGCCGGATGAGTGAGGCTAAGACTAGTGGGTTGGTCAAAGCCTCGGGCCAAAAGGTACGTCAACTCCCATTGTGAATCCAATCCCATGACAAGATCGTCCAATGTGTCAACATGGTGACGAGATCGAAAGGTGGTATGGAATGAGTTGACTGGCACTAAAGGTAAGGTGGGGTCCATGGACGGGAAGGGATGTGGGACCAAGCCATCCTTGAGCCATCTAAGAAGTGGCTCGGCTATGTAAAGTGTTCCCGTAAGAAACACGGGTGGCTCGGGCTTTGGTAGTTCCCACTTTGATGGTTTCGAATGAAGACCGGAGGTAGATAACAATGGAGCATCCATGGGTGGTGGAGTAGCTTGTGTCCTTTCCCACCAATCCGAAATCATTTTCTTTATTTCCTCTAAGGAGCGGGTTGGAGGAGGGACCTTGGGGTGGACTAGCTCCTTAACTCTCGGCTCGGGTGTGGGCCTAGGCTCGGTTATAAGCGGGACTTCCACTCGGTTGGAGGTGCTTGAGTGGGTTGGAATGGGAGTGCCAAGGGGAGGTTGGTTGGTGGTGCATGGGCGGGCCACTAGATTGGGGTCACTTTGGTGGGCTTGGACGGCGGTGAAGGGGTGGGATTGGGTAGAGGTGTGGCCCACTTGATTGTGGGTGAGTTGGTGGGGTTGGTGAGTGGAATGACCTCCGTGGTTGGAGGTAGGTGGACGGGGAACGTAGGCCCTCCTAAGCACTCTCTTCATTTCCCACCATGACTTGATGGGCCTTAGATTCCTATCCTCCCTCCAATATTTGATGTCCCTCCAAGTTGCAGCAGCTTCCCCAAAAAGTCACCTTTTGGCAACATCGACTTGCATGGGCCCGTACATGATGTACACCTCGAAGTAATCATCCATAATGGTTTCCCATTCTAGATAGACACTCGGGTCATCGGACCCGTAGAAATCCCGGGTTTCGGGCCTCGTGGGGTGGTTCGGGTGGTCCTTCCATTTGAGATAGTATCGCCACCATCCGGGAGTTTGGGACTCCATGGGACACGGGAAACTAGTGGGTGGCCATACTCGGACCAAAACACTAGACACGACACTAAGTAATGCAAAGTTGGAATGCACTAACTAATGCACACTAAGGACCCTAGACGTAAACCAAGACTCGGTACGGGGCGGAGACAATCGACCCGAAGGTCACTCGCACAAGTGTGCGGCCTTCCTGATAGGCGTAACCTAACGTTCGGACAACACCTTTTTATATACCGAGCAAAGGGATGTATGCGACCCAAAGATGACTCTTTTTGTTGTTTTAAAAATGTGATGATCCTAAACACGACTTAGACCGACTAATGACTACATGACACTCTTTTTTTTTTGAATGCAAACACCCTAGACTCAACCTCGCTCTGATACCAAATTGATGCGGGACGGGACCACGGACACGACAAGCTCGCGATCGTCCCTTGACGAGGGAAGCGTCGGATGTGCGCGGTTGAAAAACCGGCAATGAGCTAGGGTGGTCGGCTCTCTTTTGCGCCCGGATCGGGTCACGGGACGGTCTCGTACTCTCTCGCAGCAGTGATATTATAAATTGAAGGTGAGCTAGGTATCCCTACACATGCTCTCTAGCAGCGGCATATAAAGCATATAAAGAATTAAGCTAATGCCAAATGTAAGGGTGAAGGCGATACCTCCACGCTCTCGGCGTGGCGAAGACGGCACCCGGCCAAAGCTCGTACTCCCGGGAACTTAGTACATTATGTTTACAGCAATGCAATTAAACCCACTCCACGCAGGGAGGTAAAGGGCGACACAAGTGGGCCCGGGAGGACCAAGTTCGGGTTGACGGGCGATTTCGGGCAATGCTTCGGCTTCACGCGTACTCGTGCTAGTGGGGGCCCACGTATTGACCGGAGGGGTCGTGTGGGGCCTGATGACTTCTCTGTGGTGGAGACACCTGGAAAGCGTACCCCTGGTATGGCGAGCTGCTGGAACGACCGCCGGACGCCGGGCGGCCCTCGGACGACGCTCGCGGGAACTCGGCCACGAATCTGAAAATTCTGTTTGTAGGCGCGCGACTCGGAGAAACCTGCTGCTGCGATCAGCCCCGTCGTCGGAATGCGACGAGGTTAGCGCTGTTGGAAAGCTGACTCAGAGTACTTCGACGTAGGGGTCTTCAAAAAAAATAATCAGATCTATATTTCTGATCATGTATTTTACAAGCTTGCTGGAATCTGGCCAGAACTGCAGGGGCAGGTTCTGACTTCTCTGAAGATCAACGTTGCCCGGAAAGAAGACCTCCGAATCTGGAAATGATCTCTTCAGCAAAGTTGAATATCTCTGAGAGAGGAATCCGGGACTATTTTTGGTTTTCTGATTGGAGACAAAATGGATTTTCTAGGATTTATTTACTAGACCTGGGTCGGATCTGGGAAACTGTGGGCAGACTGTTCTTAGGAACTTGGACGAAATTTGAAAAATACTTGGTGGGTGAACCAAAAATTAAGAAAATTCCTGGTGGTAGAGGGATGTTGACAGAGATCCCAGTAAATTTGGGCGACCCAACAGAAATCAAAAGATGGTTCGAATGGGGTAAACGCAGAGCTGGTGAACAGTAAACAGAACCAGGACAGATCTGGAACTTGGACTTGGACGAAAATAAAAAAATAGCTAAAGGATGAATTTTGACGTGATTATTTTTGTGGGGATAAGGGTTCTAGAGGGGAACCAACCCTGAAATTTTGAGCTTCAGAAGACGAAGGGAGTGATAGCAGGAATTCGAGGAAGAAGGGTCTATCCTGGGTGGACAGAACACCAAAACCGTTGGCGACGACGCGTCGGCGGCGAGACGATGGCGGCGGCGATCACCGGAGTTGCTTCAGATGCTGGAGGGGATCAAGGGGGAGGGGATTACACTCTAGAAAGGGGGCTGGAGGTGGAGGAACCAGGGAGAGAGAGGGGAGGGGCACAAGATCCAATTGGGGGCAAATGCCTTTTTTCCCTTCATTAATTCATTCAATATGAAAAATACAACCTTATATAGGATGCCAACCAAACTCAATCTCAACCCTTGGATCTAGGGGTTTGGATTGAAGGGCTGGGATACAATGTGAATCACTCATTTAATACATTATTTTAATCTAATTTGACCATACTTATTCAACCTTGGACTAAAGCTATTCAAACACCACCTAATACACACCTAACTAGCCTAATAGAGCCAAAAAAGGGGGCGCCCCATTCATGGGCCTCTTCTTGGGCCAAGTGTGGTTAAAGGCCATGTAACCAGCCCACCAACCATGCTAGACCCTTCCAACTTAGTTGGCCCATGAAGGAGTGTAACCCAATTTGGGCCTTAAGTGCATTAATGACCCATTAACAACCTAATGACCCAATATGGCATAAGCTCCCTAATGGACTCTACTAATGGCAACCTAGCCTTGGACTTGACATAACAAATGGCCCATTGGCTTGATATAAGCCTTACAAGGAGCCCAAAAGAAAGAAAATACACAATTACAATCTTATACAAGCCATAACACACAAATACACTTCACCCGTGTAATGAAATCGCCTTTGATGCCCCATCAAGCACCGACTACCACTCCCCTACCTCCAGGCAAGAAGGGGAAGATTTATGCAGTGAAGACTGTAGTTGGGAAGGCCAGGAAGGCTAAGAAGGCCCATGCTCGGCAGTCAGCTTCAGCAGTGACGGACCCTGGGACCCCTCTTCCTGATATCCCCTCATTTGATGAGTTTGAATCTCAAAGGGAGGGCGCCCAGACGTCAGTCAAGGGTAACATCAACAGCCTGCAGTTGTAACTTTCATCGTCTTTTGCTGAATTTTACAGAAATCTTCGAATCTGACCCCCCCCCTTTTTGCACAGCCCAAGAGCCAGTTGTGACACCTTCTGTGGTGGAGACCAGATTGCCCTCTCCCACGCCGGCTAGTGAGGCGGAGGGTAAGTGTGCTTTTTCATCTTCTCTTGCATATTTCGATTATTTGTATATTGTCTCTCTCACGAACCTTTCCCTGCAGTGACGGCCGGTGAGGGGGCTGCAGTTATGGGAGCAGCTGGCGATATAACTTAGCCACAGGAGGGCCATAAGACCCAGACGAAACGGGGCCTTGTCCCTGTGAGGCGCATAGTTACCCGGTCTTCCTATAGGCAGCCGTTAGGGACGCAAGTCCCACCCGTGGATAGTGTGGAAATCTCTTCTAGCAGCTCCGCGACCGCTTCCGAGGCAGAGGGAGAAGGAGCAGGTTTCAGCGAGAGCGAGACGGAGGGTATCTCCAAATCAGAGGCCCCACTCGTATGTACTGCCATTGTTCAACTGTTCACCCCCTCCAAACTGCTGGTGCTGTCTTCTGAGGAGGAACTACAGGAAGAATTTGCTGGCTTGGACACCGAGGTAGATATAACGCCTCCCTTTGCTGCTTCAGCAGCGGAGCTTTCCTCTCCCCTGCACTCCTTTGAGGATATCGACATCACATTAGAAGTGGGTCTCTCTCCCTCTCCTCATTATTATTATTTTTTTTATCTGCTGCTTGATGTTGCATTGATCTGTTCACAGGAATCCCCTGTTGCTAGCCCGGTAGCGACTGCAGCCTTTGAAACCACTCTATCTGACACCTTGGCTATTGTTCCTGCTTTGTCAGCCGCCTGTGCAGGCGTTTCTGAGATAATTCGCCCTGTGCTGGTGAGGGTACAGTCTTCTACGGACTTAGCATTGCTGGACTTGAGGACCTCGGCGGAGAGTTCGGCCCTCATCCGGGTCTTGGATTTTAGAGCTGAGACGGACCCAGCTAGGGGTTCTGCCTTTATACCGGCCGCAGTGATGACCATTGCGCCCGAGTCAGTAATTCCCATAACAATAATTATGGAAACTGAACTTTTGCCTCTTCAGTTCGTGGCCCCTGCCGCCTTGACATTGGAGGGAACTGGCCGTTGAAGCGAGGATGGAAGAAGGGGAGGCAGCTGCTACAGAGATCGGAGTATTGTCCATAACTGACCCAGAATCGATCTCCGTGCTCTCGGAATCTGAGGAGGAGGTGCCCCGAGAAGAGGATGCTGAAGGTGCAGATATTACATCAGGGATTCAGGAAGCAGCCACTCCGGCACTTGTTAAACTTGCCCCTGTGAGCATTCAAACAGCGGCCCTCGAGGAGATGGAGGTGGAAGGCCTCTCGGCCCCATCAGAGGTCACAAACAGAGCCCAGTTGGCGCCTCCAGCAGACCTCCCGTCTTCTTCTTCCCAGCCAGATGTTACACTATGGGCAGACATCGACAGTGAGGTAACCTTTGAAGTAACTCCATTTCCCCTGTCTGGCTTCGCTTCATCCGAGAGTTTTGTCTGGCAAAATCTGGACATGCTGCGCCAGCTAGTGGAGTCCCAGCCCGGGCTGACTTATTTACAACTGAAGGAGATAGCCGAGCGCTTCACCGCCGGTTTACAGGCGATGGGCTGTCCCATGGAAATATGGGCCCAGCGGGTTCTGTTGTTGTTAAAATTTATACATCGTCGGGACTTCTTGGCACATATTATGTTTGCCAGACTGGCAGCTTTGAAGCTGCAAAGGGTAGAGTGCAAATCTGAGCTGGAGAAAATGGACTCTGTTCTTCAGGAGCGCCAATGCCAACTGCAGTCTCTGGCGCAGCGGGAGCAGTTCGTGCGCAGCCAGATAACCATCCTGGAGGCTGAACTGCTTGATCTCCGAGCTGAACTGCCGCAGATAACAACTTCTCAGCCGCAGCTTGCAGAGGAAGTAGCTCTGTTGGAGGGGCAGGTGGCATCCTTTCAGGACGAGTCTGCTCGGCTACAGGAGGAGGAGGCTCGACTTCATGAGCTGGGGGCTGCCCCGCATGTAGGGCTTCTGGCCTTCGAAGACATATTCCGGCGCCCGTGAATATCTGTTTCCCCCTTTTTGTAATACAATTCCCCCTCAGGGGCCCTTCTTGTATTCCCTTTTTTATTCAATGGAAAGGAATCTTCACACCAGTCTCATATGTGGTTTGTTCTTTACTTATCGCACCATCAATATTTCACGGTGATTTGGCAGCGGTTTCAGCAGTCCCTATGCGAATAGCCCGTACCTAGCAAGAGAGCGTCAACCCTTTCAGAGAAAGGATGGGGGACTCGCTCCACCACGCGATGGTATCCGGAGGGTACTTAAACCCAATCCTGGGGGTAGCTGAATAAAAGAGGTTTAGAACATCGTCTGGAACAAACGGATGGTTCATCTCGGACAGGTTTCAAAGCTGGTTGGGGCAATGTGCCAACCGACCAGTGACGGATTTTATCATCGATATTGGGTTTATATTGACGCAAAGAAGTTTTATAGGTTTCATCAGAATAGACATAAGGTCTAGACTGGGTAGACTTGATCACAGGTGGGACATGAAAAGGGTATGTGGTTCCCATCAGAACGGACATAAAGTCTGAACTGAACAGGTTTCATCATTGGTCGGGCAATGTACTGATCGACCAATGGTTGGCTTCATCATCGATATGGGGTTTATATCGATGCAAAGGAATTTCATAGGGTTCATCAAGATAGACGTAAGGTCTAAACTGGATAGGGTTTCATCATTGATCGGGCAAGGTGCCGGTCGATCAATGGCTGGTTTCATCATCGATATTGGGTTTATATCGATGCAAAGGAATTTCATAAGTTTCATCAGGATAGACGTAAGGTCTAAACTGGATAGGGTGTCATCATTGATCGGGCAAGGTGCCGGTCGATCAATAGCTGGTTTCATCATCGATATTGGGTTTATATCGATACAAAGGAATTTCATAAGTTTCATCAAGATAGACGTAAGGTCTAAACTGGATAGGGTTTCATCATTGATCGGGCAAGGTGCCGGTCGATCAATAGCTGGTTTCATCATCGATATTGGGTTTATATTGATGCAAAGGAATTTCATAAATTTCATCAGAATAGACATAAGGTCTAAACTGGATAGGGTTTCATCATTGATCGGACAAGATGCCGGTCGACCAATGGCTGGGACGTAGGTAGAGGTGTAGGTCTCGTTAGGATAGACGTGAGGTCTATTCCAGCAGGTTTTATCGCGGGTGGGATATGGAAGGATATGTAGATTTCATCAGGATAGACATAGGGTCTATCCAGATAGGTTTTTTTTTTGTGTTGACCGGGCGAGGAGCCGATCGATCAAGGGAAGGTTTGAGAGTTTCATCAGGACAGACGTAAGGTATGAGCTGGCCAGGTTTTACCAGAATGGTGATGGGTTTCATTGTCGGTGGGGCATTTGAAAGAGGCTATGTAGATTCCATCAGGACAGACGTAGGGTTTGTCCTGTCAAGGTTTTATCGTTGACCGGGCAAAAATCTAAACGGTTAACGGAAGGCCTTATCAAGGGAAGGAAGTATGGAATTTCTCAAAATTACCACATTACTGACCCAGGCGCCCTTTCGGGTTTTCACCGGAGCCAGCCCCCTCTTGCTTTTGCCCACGCGCCCTTTCGGATTTTCACGTGGCGGGGTGCCCGATTTTGCCTGCAGTGCCCTTTTGGGTTTTCACCACAACTGGGTTTTAGCCATTTTGCCCTTGTCCAGAATGCCTGAACAAGTCTGGCGGGGTATCTCTATTTTTAACCCCATTCTTCATATATTTTTTTTATCATTTTCTTTCTCTTTTTCTTTGTCATCGTCTTTTCTGGAACTAGAACTTTCATTCTATGGACCATGGCGCCACATGTTTATTGTGGATACACGATCATCGATGTGGGTGTCAACATCAATGCAAAGGGAAATAGGGTTTCATGATCTATCCAGACGAAAGGGTCTGAATTGATTTAAAGAGTCGTGTCGTGTTTTGTCAGAGCAGACGGAAAGTCTACTCCGGATGGGTTTTAGCATCGATCAGGCAGCGTGCCAACCGATCAATAGTAGGTTTCATCATTGGTATTGGGCTCATACCAATGCAAGGACTTCATATTTTTCGTCGGGATAGACGTAAGGTCTAAATCGGGCAGGTTTCATCGTTCATCGGGCAGTGTGCCAATCGACCAGCAGCAGGTTTCATCGTCGGTGAGACGTATGGTAGGTTTCATCAGAATAGATGTAAGATCTAGACTGGATGGGATTCATCGTGGTGGATCTTAGACAAAAATAAGTGGAAGTGTTTTATCAGAACAGACGGAAGGTCTATCCCGAGGTGGGCCCCTTTTTTTTTGCATTGATCAAGGCAATATGCCTTGTGATCAACGGGGTTTCATCATCAGGTGGGACTTTATGATGATCGTCCTTCTCGGAGTTTTATCAGGCAGGGTGAAAAAGGAAATTTTAAATTACCACATTACTGACCCAAACGCCCTTTCGGGTTTTCGCCGGAGCCAGCCTCCTCTTACTTTTAGACACGCGCCCTTTCGGGTTTTCACGTGGCGGGGTACCCGATTTTGCCTGCAGTGCCCTTTCGGGTTTTCACCACAGCTGGGTTTTGGGCCATTTTTGCACTTCTCCCTAACATAGGAGTAAGTCTGGCGGGGTATCTCTATTTTTAACCCCATTTTTTACTTTCTTTTTATTCTTTCTCTTTTTTTTAGAGGGTGACAGGTCGGAATGCCACCAGATCAAGATAAGGGTAGCTTGGCTAGGGTGGAGTGCCACTAGACCAAGAAAGGGGTAGCTCGGTTAGGGCGGAGTGCCACTAGACCAAGAAAGGGTAGCTTGGTTAGGACGGAGTGCCACTAGACCAAGGAAGGGGTAGCTCGGTTAGGGAGGAGTGCCACTAGACCAAGAAAGGGGTAGCTCGGTTAGGGCGGAGTGCCACTAGACCAAGGAAGGGGTAGCTCGGTTAGGGCAGAGTGCCACTAGACCAAGGAAGGGGTAGCTCGGTTAGGGCGGAGTGCCACTAGACCAAGGAAGGGGTAGCTCGGTTAGGGCGGAGTGCCACTAGACCAAGAAAGGGGTAGCTCGGTTAGGGCGGAGTGCCACTAGACCAAGGGGTCTAGTGGTAGCTCAGTTAGGGCAGAGTGCCACTAGACCAAGGAAGGGGTAGCTCGGTTAGGGCGGAGTGCCACTAGACCAAGCAAGGGGTAGCTCGGTTAGGGCGGAGTGCCACTAGACCAAGGAAGGGGTAGCTGGGTTAGGGCGGAGTGCCACTAGACCAAGAAAGGGGTAGCTCGGTTAGGGCGGAGTGCCACTAGACCAAGGAAGGGGTAGCTTGGTTAGGGCGGAGTGTCACTAGACCAAGAAAGGGGTAGCTCGGTTAGGGCGGAGTGCCACTAGACCAAGGAAGGGGTAGCTCGGTTAGGGCGGAGTGTCACTAGAGTAAGGAAGGGGTAGCTTGGTTAGGACAGAGTGCCACTAGACCAAGAAAGGGGTAGCTCGGTCTCAAGCATAGCACTTTCTGGTACCGGGTGCTCTGCAAAGAAATCAGCTACAGCTTGACCCTTTATAGCCCTCTGAGGTATATAAGTGATGTCAAACTCCATCAGAATCACAGCCCACTTTCCTAGTCGACCTTTGAGTGCCGGTTGAGTCAATATATATTTGAGCGGATCTGCTGCAGATATCAATCTGATCTCATGTGACAGCATGTAGTGTCAGAGCTTCTTGACAGCGAAGACCAGCGCTAGGCAGGTCTTCTCTATGTAAGTATAGCTTTCTTCAGTTCTGATCAACCTTCTACTAAGGTAGTATAAGGCTTGCTCCTTTCCATCTTTATTTATTTGAGCTAACATTGCCCCCAGCGAGCAATGTGTGGCTGCTATATAGAGGATCAAAGGGCTGCCCTTCACTGGTGCCCCCAATACTGGAGGGGTTCTGAGATATTCTTTCAGCTTTTCGAAAGCCTCTTGGCATCCATCGTCCCATTGGAACGGTACATCTTTCATCATGAGCCTATGAAAGGGGTGACATCAACCCGATAAATTTGATATAAACCGTCGGATGTAGGCCAGACGCCCTTGTAGAGATCTTAACTCAGACAGATTCTTCGGTGGAGGGAGCTCTTGAATAGCCTTGATCTTGGACGGATCAATCTCAATGCCTCTGTGTCGGACAATAAATCCCAGAAATTTTTCACTGGTCACGCCGAAGGCGCATTTCATAGGGTTCATTTTCAGCTCGTATTTCCACAGCCTTTGAAACACTATCCGCAAGTCTTGTAGATGATCTTCCTTCTTTCTGGTCTTCACCACCAGGTCATCAACATAGCACTCCACTTTCTTGAAGAGCAAATCATCAAAAATCTTGGTCATAGCTCTTTGGTAAGTGGCGCCGGCGTTCTTGAGGCCGAACGGCTTTCTTTTGTAGTGGAATATTCCTTTCGGAGTGCGGAAGGCAGTGTGTACTCTATCCTTTTCAGCAATCCAAATTTGGTTGTATCCGGATGAGCCGTCCATAAATGACAGGGCTTCATGACCAGTGGTTGCATCAATCATTACTTCAGTAATTGGCACTGGGAAATCATCCTTTGGACAATCCTTATTAAGGTCTCGGAAGTCAACACATATTCTGATCTGCCCATTTTTCTTCTTTACGGGCACTATGTTTGCCAGCCATGTGGTGTACTGATTTTCTTCAACAAAGCCAACATCAATAAGCTTTTCGACTTCTTTATTGATTTGGTTGATCAGCTCAGGTCGCATCCGCCTGGGTGGCTATTTTATGGGGTTGGCTTCTGGGTCAATCGCCAACAGGTGTTGTGCTACATTGGGACTCAACCCTGGCATTTCATCATACGTCCAAGCGAAGCAGTCCTTAAACTCCCTCAGAAATTGTATGTACTGTTCTCAGATCTCTGGTCCCAGCAGAACACTGAGAAAGGTTGGCATTGGTTCCTCTTCTGTCCCCAAGTTCACTTCTACGAGCTCATCAACGGTGGCCTGGCCACCATCTTCGACTTCGGGCGGAGCCTCCTGCAAATCAACAAAGTCCCCTGGGATATAGTTTTCTTCAGTTTCAGAGTTCCCTGACTCTTCCTGTCGGACCTCGACCGATGACGACTCATCGTACAGGGCAGAGGCTATGGGACTTTGTTCCGTCTGCCCACGGACTATGACCGGCTCCGTGTATTGCTTAAAGATTAGGTCTTCCACTTCTGGAGGTTTTGCTGGCGTATCTTCCTCTGGGGAATCTAGATCTTGTAGAGCTCGAACTTCCTCCAGAATACGTTCAAACTCCAAGCATTCTCTTGTATCATCAAAAATCCGGTCTTCATCTGGGGTCCCCGTGTCAAACTTTGCTTCGGCTTGGAACAGATCTTCCTTGCAAGACAGCTCCTCCCAACACCGGCATACATTTGCTTCATCAGACTTTTCTACTCCCGGCTGGCTATTGGGAGACCCATTATCCGGTATGGACTGATATATAATCTCTTCATCTTCTGAGGGGTAATCATCATAGCCCACCCCAGGAGGATCTTCATGTGAGAAGAAAGCGGAGATGACATCTATCTCGGCCTCATAATATTCTTGTAGAGTATAGCCCAATCCTGGGTGCTGGGTGATCTTCATCAATTCCCTGTTGTTCTGGGGTGGATCCCAAAGTTCTTGGAATGCTTTCTTCTGGGCAACGGGCTGCAGTGAAGGCATCTGCAGTTTGGAGAACATCTGTGAGACCCGTTGTGTGGTATAGTCCAAGCCTGTGATTGGCACCATTCGGCTTGTGGATTCTTCCGGGATCATGCAGTCCTGATCATCCTCTTCAACAGGCTCCCCGGTATAGAATATGATGGGAGGCTCGCAGAAGCGAGGGACCTCCATAATCTTGAGTGGCAGCACTGTCTGACATTCCAAACTGGTGACGGGCTTGACCAGTCCTTCCGGTACTGGGACTTGTGTATATTTTTCCTTCATCTTTTCAACAGTATCATCGGGATGAATGCTTGGGGGTGTAATCCGTGCGACATCCCCAGCATGAGAGACATGGGATACCTCATGTTTCTTGACATAGCCCCGTGGTGGTGGTGGAGACCAATCTTCTGTCTTTGCCGCCGACTTCTCCAGACCAGTCAGAACTTCTTTCTTTTTAGCTTTCTGCGGAAGGCTCGCATAATAGGATGCATCGAGCATATGACACTCGAAGACTTCAAAGGGGTGCAGATCTGTGAACACCCTTTCCTCTTTGCCATCATGACAGTACTTAATGCACTGATGCAGCGTGGAAGGCACTATCTGGTACTCATGCAACCACGGTCGCCCTAATAAGGCCTTGTACGTGGTGTTAGAATCAATCACATAGAATCGCACCACAGTGGTGAGGTCCCCTAGTGTGAGGTTAAAATCTGCTACCCCCAAAGGTGTCTCATATTTCTGGTTAAAGCCAGCAATCTTCATATCTCTGACCTTAGTGAGGTGCATATCGAAGTAATACTTCTGATAGATACGATATGGCATAATGTTTACAGTAGCCCCGGGATCTACCAGTATCCGACTTAATGGCTGGCAGTTGAGATGTCCTCTCATGTATAGTGGCCTATTGTGGCTAGGATTTGGAATCAACATGTCATCTTCAGTGAAAGTGATTGTCGGCCCAGAATTAACTTCTGTCAGTAATGCTTCATACTGTGCTGGTGACTGTAGAGCATCAATAATTGCTTGGCGGGCATCTTCACTTAAGGAAAGAATTTCCCATATAGAGAATCTGGTAGGGAGCTTCTTTAGCATTTTCATAATCCGGCTGCCTACCCGGACATTGGAGAGTCGCATTTCTTCTACCCAGCGGAGCTTTGGAGGCTCCTGAGGGGCTTGCGGCATTGCCTGCCTACTTCTTGTCTCAACTCCTTCGTTAGTTTCTTGAGGGACTTCTTCTGGAGGCTGGGCCCTGGGTGTTGTCGGGGAATCTTTTTCTTCTTCTTTGCCTTGCTTAGGCTTCAGGGCTGTTGATTGCTGATGCTTGCTACTTCTGGCTGGTGTAGTCTGTGCTGGCTCTTCGCCTTCTAAACTGGATAAAACTTCAAGGAATGACGGAGCCCCATCCCCTTTCTTCTCTTCTTGGTATAGCCTAGCAGGAGGAGGGATCTGGACACCTCGCACTTCAGGCTCTGGTATCTGATAAGGTTGTTCTCCCCTGAAGATGATATTGTGATTGGCTGGCGGAAGGCGCCCCCATCTTCTCCCAGAGCGGGTAGCATGTGCCGAGGTGGAAGCTTCAGCATGATTGGCTTCCAACGACGTGGCTGACGCCTCTGTGTCATCATCCTCCCCAGGTAAGGTGAATAACACAGAGAGCGTATTGCAGTGCACTGTCGTGGTTTTCTTTTTTCTTCTGTTCTTTGGCTGCCTTTTCATCTTCTGGTGCTCTGACTTTGTTCGCTCCTGCCCCCAGAAAGGTTCAGTCTCATCTTTTTCCTGCTTTTCCTCTGGTTTTTCTTCAATGGTCAACTCTTCTAGCTGCCCCCAGAGTATGCAATCTTTCACCAGTAGGGGCTTTGGCTTATTCTGTTCATATTCATCGAGCCCGTTGATATACTGTTGGAGACGTTTTGCCTCAGGACTTATTTCTTTTTGTGTGGGAAGCGGAGTCTGTCTCCTCCGATTATAGGTGGGGATTCGGATGACTGGCTGGGTCTCAGCTACGTGCCGAATCGGCTTCACTGGGGGCGGCCCCGACTTCGGAGTGGCATTCCGAGTGGATTGTCCAGTCGTCCCTGCAATAGGCGCCCTCTTTCTGGTCTTCACCGGCTTTGTCTGCCATCCCTCCTGATCCCTTAACGGGATAAGGAAGCATGCTTCATAAGTGCGCTTGGTGCATTCTTCAACAGCCTCTTCGGGCAACTGCTGATATACAGAAAGCATATTTGCAGCCATCCTCATTGTTGGAGGTTCATGGGGGCGTGGAGGGTTCACCTGATAGTCTCCCAACTGTAGCTCTCCCTTTTTGAACATACTTTCCATGACATCTTTGAAGACGTAGCAGTCTTATATAGCATGCCCCAATGCCCGGTGATATGGACAGAATAGTGGGTCATCTTTCTTTGTTGCATCTGCGGGTCTCTTTGGTTCGGGCAGCGTCACTTTGTTGAACTTGTAGGCCCAATTGAACAGTGCACCCGTCTTCTCTTTGGGGAATGAATATGCCTTTCTCATCTTATTTCTTAGGGAGACCTTTTCTTTTGTTTCTACCGGGCCTGCCGGAGGAGCCTCAGTGTTCTTCCCTTTCTCTTTCTGCTGTTCAAAGGTACCGAAGTCAACAGTGTTGGCCTCTGAATGCGATGGCCGTCGATCAACAGCCTTCCCCCTTTGCATAGCAGGGACATTGGTGGTCGGACGCTTGGACAAAAACGTCTCGACCTCTGCTACTATGTTATTCAACCGGTCAAATGTTCTGATATCTGCCCTGATCATCTTTTCCAGCACCTCTCTTCTGAGGTTTTGTTTGCATATCTGCACTGCATCTTCTTGATGGGGAGGTCGCCTGCATCTCATGGCCAAATTCCTCCATCTTTTTATGTAATCCAGGGCGGTCTCATCTTGCTTCTGCCTGGATGCATATAGCTCAGCTATTGTGATTTCCCTTTCTGTGACATGAAATCTGTCTCGGAACTTCCGCTGCATATCGGGCCAGTCAGCTACTGACCCGGCGGGCAAGCTGGAGTACCATTCGAAGGCCAACCCTGTAAGGGACGAGCCAAAGAATTTCAATAGATATGCTTCATCAGCCGCCAGGTCGCCCATAACTATGGTGTAATAGGCTATATGTTCCCTGGGGGAGCCTTGGCCGTTGAACTTTTCAAACTTCGGCAGCTTGCTGACACCTGGTGGTAATCTCTTGGCAGCATAATGTGCAGGGTATGATACTTTGTAGACGTCATAAGTACCGGAATCGTCCCCGACTTTCTCAGACAGCTTCATCTCAACGATCTTTTTTATCATCAGTTTATTTGCCACAGCCGGATCCACTGGTTCTGGAAAGAAATATGCCTGCTGATGACTGAAGGGGGTCGTCATAACCGTTGTGTGCAGCGCCGACTGAGGTGTTGGCACAGCAGGCTGTGTCTGAGATGCAGAGGGCTGTGATGCCACCTGTTGTGGAAGAGGCTGATTCTGTGTCTTGCCTTCGCTATTCAGCCGAGGGACGGCTGGGACGGCCATTTCGGTTGAGCTAGAAGTCGGTCCTGCCGGCTCGGCCTGCTTAGAAACAGGCGTCTGCTCATTTCTCTCATTCAACTGTCTTCTGAGAGAATCAATTTCCTGTTGATACCTCATGAACATTATCCGGATCATGGGATCCATAGTTGTGGGAATTTGCATCTCCCCTGAAGTCTCTTCAGCGGGATCCAAGAGAGGATTGTCTTCTTCTTCAGTAGTCACCACATTTACTATCATCGTGGTGACTCTTCGGGCCTCATTGACGGCCGAGAGGTCATTTTGACTGGCAACTGTTAGCTTATCTTTTGCTGCCTTGCTTCTTCTTGTGATGGCACCCGATCTGGATGCCAGGTTAATCAACTCTTCTGGCTGTTCTGGTAACATACCATATCTTCCGGCGACGCCGGCCATGTTGCACGCGAGAATCTGCATTCTTCCTCTCTGCCTGCGAACTCTCCTCTTGACCTATCCGGGATATGTCAGACGGTCAAATACAGACGTTCTTTTCTCTTCCCTTTCTTTCTAGTAGATGTCTTCTTCACATCTGGCCCTACGGCCATCTCCATAGTCATTGGAGTTAGAGGACGACGCCTCCAGCATCACTTCTCCTTTTTCTTCTTCCTCCTCAGTGCCCAAGGCACGAGATAGTCTTTGTTGCCCCAGGGAGGAGTTCCCAAGGCAACGAAAGTAGTCTTGAACCACCCAGTTCATTTCTTCCTGGCTCTGCCCTTGTAGCTTCGAACGGGGCAGCAGCCTCTCCTGGGTCTTCGGTTGATAGGCCAGTCTTGAGACTTGAGCAGCTGTTGACACCTAAAATATGTCAGAAGAGATCATAGCAGATTCACAGTTCTGAAGATCAGTCGAGGGCACGGCTCACGTACCATCCCTGGGAGATCTGAGAGTCTGAACAGAAGAAACCCACTACCCCTATCATGTTGTTCGACTAAAGCCGTCTTTGGCTAGGTCGCTGTCCAGTACTGCTGTCATTCAGATAGTCAGGCTGATAAAACTATACCAACATTCAGGCAACCATCTGCCTGCTGAAATAGATGTTCAGACATCTCTGATTCTCCGAAGAAGGGATGCATAATGCCTCGCACGTGTTTGTGGATGCAAGGTGCAAACAAGCCCCACGGAGTCTTAATATACATATGCCAAAAGCCCCACTGTCGAAAGGAGTCCACCAAGTGGATCCTGGACCGAATGGGCCGAACGACAAGAGAATGGGCCAAGCCCAAATATGAGACGAGACGCACCGATGATGGCGGCGCCGGGAGGATGATCCTGGCGCGCCGGGAAGTGCATGCCGAAAGGATGAGGGCCTGGCCTCTATAAGAGGCCTGCCCTTCGAACAAAAGAAAAAAGAGAGGACGGAAGAAAAGGAAGGAAGCAGAAGGAAGAGGGTGCTTAGCCATCAAAAGGAAAGGGGAGAGCTCGAGCGCCCTTCGTAGAAGCTGAGGAAAGAGAGAGGGGTTCGAGGAGAGAATCCAGGTGTGAGGGCCGTGCAACTGCAACTTCTTTGCTCTCTCTTTCTCTTCTCCGTCTGTCTGAGTTTTCCTCTGTTGTTTTTCCTTTCGCTTACGAGCATCTTTGCTTTAGTAGCATCGAATGCTAATGTAACCCTGTTTACAGGGATGAAGTTTGGATTTCTTTTCCTTTTGGGTTAGATTTCTTTCTCTTAAATCGCATATGTGTAAGCCATTTGGCTGAAGTAGTTAATAAAAAGAATGGGATGAGTTATGATATGCTGGATCATTCTCTTCCACTTCCCTCTATATCCGAGGTTTTAATCTATATACGGCTATCGCCAACTACAAATGTCTTATGTTTAATTTCTGTTATCTGTTGAGGCTTCTTTGCCATCGTTCTTCATCACTACCCCAGCCACATTTCGAGGGCCTGAGATAGTCTATCTCATGGCTCCTCGTATGTGGAATGGAGAGGAATATCTTCGGGAGTTCTGGTTCATGGCTCTGCTCCTAGTGAGGCCCCAGAAGAGAGTTCGTCTCCCCCTCGAAGTCATCTCTCCGATCATCCAAAACTGTCGAGATTGGTGAACAAATCCCTTTCATTCAAGCTCCAGAAACCCTGTTTTAGAACCTCTTCAAAGCCTCTTCTGAGAGTCTCCCGGCGCAGGCACCTCCTGGCGCGAGTTTCACGCCGAGGGCTTGCCACGCCGGTTGGGTTTCCCCATCGCTCCGAGAGCCCATCCCGTTGCTGTGCCGAAGCTTATCCCTCTGCTCCACATCGATACCTTCACATCTTCTGAACGTCTTGATGCCATTCCCTGGATACCTTGAGGCAGTCGAGCCATGCAGACCTTGCCTACTATACCATGTCCCACGGGCATGCATTGTTTTCTTCTCTGGCCTCACAGGAGCTATATTAAAGGGTGCAATCCCCCCACATTCTGTAACCCATTAAGTCATAGAGCCCTGCCAGTGCAGGCTCTCCGATGACTGCACCGAGGATATCACAACATAAGGGACAAGGTCCCACAAGATCTGGGTCCCTTTATTTCGGGCTACGCCCGGCTTTCATTTCGGTTTCTACTCCGGCACTCGTGAGTAGATAGCCCATTATATTCTCTTGGCACACTCCCAAAATAAGGGGAGATGCTGTCAAAATTTGCCCAGAGCTTTACTCTATCATACGGCACGACGTTTTAACGGAATCGCGCATTTAACCCCTTAATTACATGACAAGAGCGTGAGCTATATCATCTCATGGCATCTTTCCATCACAGGGTATATACCACGTAATTGGCGATCTCCTTGGACCCCTTTTGTGAGTGGAACCACCCTCATCCTCCATTCTCATCCATTCATCACCCTGAAGTCCCCATTGAACGAAGAAACCCTCATAATACCCTCTTTTAAAATCAATAAACCCCTCTCGGCGGCAAAATTCTCCCAGCGCCAAAGCCTCCCGGCGCCACTGCCTCCCGGCGCCAAACTCGCGCCGGGTGGGGGGGGCGCACCGAGACCAGCGCGCACCGGGTGTTGGCGCGCCGACGCCTACACCAGCCGGTTGTGCCGATTGCCCCTTACCTTTTCATGGCGCCGGGAGCATGCCGTGCCGTTTGGTCTTCACGCCGACTCCAGTGCCGTGCCGTTTCACCTCAATGATAGTTATCATCTGAGTGTCTGATGCCTTCCCCACTTCATCAAACCCAAACATAACCTAAATTCAATATTCCATCACTATCAACCTTCGGGCCAGTCTTCATTACCTTACGAGGGAACTATGGTTCTTCATCCAGGTCCATGGGAGATATATTAATGAGGAGGGTTTCACCCCCACATCATACCGAATACGACGTTTCTTATGTCACCCCGCTGACCCTCGGAGTTCTGCCACCGCATGTCCTCCAATGGTTCTTCGAGGGGAATATTAGTGAACGGCGCAATGGTGCACACTGTCCCGTAATATTTGGATCCTTCTCGGACCCAGGGCTACGCCCGATTCTCTTTTGGTTTCCATTTCGGCTCTCCGTGCATGGATGTCCTATATTCCCATTTGGCATAGTCCAAAGGGAGGGGGCATGCTGCCAAATTTGTACTATAACATCGTTATTACACCTCGCATATCACGGTTCCCCGTGCATGTCTGCATCGACCCTCGGGTATATTAAATGGTGTTGACAGAAGGTCGGGTTATGCCCAACCAGATGTCTCCGCTATGCGCGATGGCGGTCTTCGGACCTACGTCCTCCGCCACGTACCAAGGGTCCATAATTCGATGAACTATGCATCCCCTGAATGATAAACAAATGCATCCTGCATGCCTTCGTCATGATCACCATGTAGCTCTTTTCATTCTGGCTTTGACAGCCCGCTATCTCGGCAATTAATCAAAGGTGTTCCCTCCTCGTGGGGGATGTAATTAACGCCA